>JADANK010000447.1:0-66435 GCA_021292215.1 Lophura nycthemera | reverse complement strand
CCCACTTATGGGGCAGGGGGTCCCACTTATGGGGCAGGGGGTGGCACTTGTGGGGCAAGGGGTGGCACTTATGGGGCAGGGGGTCCCACTTATGGGGCAGGAGGTCCCACTTATGGGGCAGGGGGTGGCACTTGTGGGGCAGATGGTCCCACTTATGGGGCAGGGGGTCCCACTTATGGGGCAGGGGGTGGCACTGATGGGGCAGGGGTGGCACTTGTGGGGCAGATGGTCCCACTTATGGGGCAGGGGGTCCCACTTATGGGGCAGGGGTGGCACTTATGGGGCAGGGGTTCCCACTTATGAGGCAGGGGGTGGCATTGATGGAGCAGGGGTGGCACTTATGGGGCAGGGGTGGTACTTATGGGGCAGGGGGTCCCACTTACGGGGCAGGGGGTCCCACTTATGGGGCAGGGGTGGCACTTGTGGGGCAGGGGGTGGCACTTATGGGGCAGGGGGTCCCAGTTGTGGGGCAGGGGGTGGCATTGATGGGGCAGGGGTGGCACTTGTGGGGCAGATGGTCCCACTTGAGGGGCAGGCTGTCCCACTTATGGGGCAGGGGTGGCACTTATGGGGCAGGGGGTGGCACTTACAGGGCAGGGGGGTGGCACTTATGGGGCAGGGGGTGGCATTGATGGAGCAGGGGTGGCACTTATGGGGCAGATGGTCCCACTTATGGGGCAGGGGGTGGCACTTGTGGGGCAGGGGGTCCCACTTATGGGGCAGGGGGTGGCACTTGTGGGGCAGGGGGTGGCACTTATGGGGCAGGAGGTCCCACTTATGGGGCAGGGGCTGCCCTCACCTCGCAGGGACATCCATGGGGACACTTACGGGGCAGGGGGTCCCACTTATGGGGCAGGGGGTGGCACTTGTGGGGCAGGGGGTGGCACTTATGGGGCAGGAGGTGGCACTTATGGGGCAGGGGGTGGCATTTGTGGGGCAGGGGTTGCCCTCACCTCGCAGGGACATTCATGGGGACACACAGGGCAGGGGGTGGCATTGATGGAGCAGGGGTGGCACTTGTGGGGCAGGGGGTCCCACTTATGGGGCAGGGGTGGCACTGATGGGGCAGGGGGTGGCACTGATGGGGCAGGGGATCCCACTTATGGGGCAGGGGATGGCACTTGTGGGGCAGATGGTCCCACTTATGGGGCAGGGGGTCCCACTTATGGGGCAGGGGGTGGCACTTATGGGGCAGGGGGTGGCACTTATGGGGCAGGAGGTCCCACTTATGGGGCAGGGGCTGCCCTCACCTCGCAGGGACATCCATGGGGACACTTACGGGGCAGGGGGTCCCACTTACAGGGCAGGGCGTCCCGCTTATGGGGCAGGGGGTGGCACTTGTGGGGCAGGAGGTCCCACTTATGGGGCAGGGGGTGGCACTTATGGGGCAGGGGGTCCCACTTACAGGGCAGGGAGTCCCACTTACAGGGCAGGGGGTGGCACTTATGGGGCAGGGGGTGGCATTGATGGGGCAGGGGTGGCACTTATGGGGCAGATGGTCCCACTTATGGGGCAGGGGGTGGCACTTATGGGGCAGGGGCTGCCCTCACCTCGCAGGGACAGCCGCTGGGACACGGCAGCCTCCGCCCGGCCTCCAGCAGCTCCATGAGCCGCAGCACCGTCATCTGCCCCTGCGTGGCTCCGATCATCTCCAGGAACTTCTGCTTTTTTTTTGGGGGGGGGGGGGACGACACACAGGGGGGGTCAGATCCCCCCGACCCCCCCCCCTTTATTTGGGGACCCCCCCCCCCCCCATCCCGGACCCACCGCTGGGGGGCTGAGCGCGGGGTGGCAGTGGGTCAGCAGTTCGTACAGCGTCACCCCGAAGGACCAAACGTCCGACGCGAAGGAGAACTTGCACTCCTTCAGGCACTCCATGGCGAACCTGGCGGCACGCGCGGGGGGCACGCGTGTGGGGCACGCTTATGGGGCACACTCACGGGGCACACTCACGGGGCACATTCATGGGACAGACATAAGGGACACACTTATGGGGCACGCTCATGGGGCACGCTCATGGGACAGACAGATGGGACACATTCATGGGACACACTCACGGGGCACACTCATGGGGCACTTGTGGGGCACACTTGTGGGGCACACTTATGGGGCACACTCATGGGGCACGCTTGTGGGGCACGCTTGTGGGGCACACTTATGGGGCACACTCATGGGGCACACTTGTGGGGCACACTTATGGGGCACACTTATGGGACACACTCATGGAGCACGCGCATGGGGCACGCTCACAGGGCACGCTCATGGGACAGACATATGGGACAGACATAAGGGACACACTTATGGGGCACGCTCATGGGGTACACTCATGGGGCACGCTCATGGGGCACACTTATGGGACACACTCATGGGGCACGCTCACGGGGCACGTTCATGGGGCAGACATATGGGGCACACTTATGTGGCACGCTCATGGGACACACTCATGGGGCACGCGCATGGGGCACACGCATGGGGTGGACATATGGGGCACACTTATGGGGCACGCTCACAGGGCGCACTCATGGGACAGACATATGGGACACACTTATGGGGCACGCTCATGGGACAGACAGATGGGACACATTCATGGGACACACTCACGGGGCACACTCATGGGGCACTTATGGGGCACGCTCAAGGGGCAGACAGATGGGACACACTCATGGGGCACGCTCACAGGGCACACTCACGGGGCACACTCATGGGGCACGCTCATGGGGCACGCTTATGGGGCATGCTTATGGGACACACTCATGGGGCACGCTCACAGGGCACACTCATGGGGCACACTCATGGAGCAGACATATGGGACACACTTATGGGGCACAATCCTGGGGCACACTTAAGGGGCACGATCATGGGGCACACGCATGGGGCAGACATATGGGGCACGCTCACGGGGCACACTCATGAGACAGACATATGGGACACACTTAACGGGCACGCTCATGGGGCACGCTCACGGGGCACACTCATGGGACACACTTAAGGGGCACACTTATGGGACACACTCATGGGGCACGCGCATGGGGCAGACATATGGATACACTTATGGGGCACGCTTGTGGGGCACGCGCATGGGACACACTTATGGGGACACACTTATGGGACAGACATATGGGGCACACTCATGGGGCACGCTCACAGGGCACGCTCATGGGGCAGATGGGACACACTCATGGGGCATGTCTATGGGGCACGCTCATGGGACACACTTATGGGGCACACTTATGGGGCACACACATGGGGCACACTCATGGGGTGCACTTATGGGGCACGCTCATGGGACACGCTCACGGGGCACGCTCACGGGGAAGACATATGGGACACACTCATGGAGCACACTCACGGGACAGACATATGGGACACACTTAAAGGGCACGCTCATGGGACACACTTATGGGGCACGCTCATGGGGCACGCTCATGGGGCACGCTTATGGGGCACGCTTATGGAGCATGCTCATGGGGCACGCTCATGGGGCACACTCACAGGACAGACTTATGGGATACACTTATGGGGCACACTTAAGGGGCACACTCATGGGGCACGCTCATGGGACAGACATAAGGGGCACAATTAAGGGCCACGCTCATGGGGCAGACAGATGGGACACACTTATGGGCCACACTTATGGGACACGCGCATGGGGCACGCTCATGGGACACACTCATGGGGCACGCTCACGGGACAGACATATGGGACACACTTAAAGGGCACGCTCATGGGGCACGCTTATGGGGCATGCTCATGGGGCACACTTAAGGGGCACAATTAAGGGCCACGCTCATGGGGCAGACAGATGGGACACACTTATGGGGCACACTTATGGGGCATGCTCATGGGACAGACATAAGGGACACACTCATGGGGCACAATCCTGGGGCACACTTGTGGGGCATGCTCATGGGACACACTTATGGGGCACGCTTGTGGGGCACGCTTGTGGGGCACACTTATGGGGCACACTTGTGGGGCACGCTTGTGGGGCACACTTGTGGGGCACACTTGTGGGGCACGCTTGTGGGGCACACTTATGGGGCACACTCATGGGGCACACTTGTGGGGCACACTTATGGGGCACACTTATGGGGCACACTCACGGAGCACGCGCATGGGGCACGCGCATGGGGCACGTGCATGGGGCGGACATATGGGGCACACTTATGGGGCACGCTCACAGGGCACGCTCATGGGACAGACATATGGGACACACTCATGGGGCACGCGCATGGGGCGGACATATGGGACACACTTATGGGGCACACTCATGGGGCACGCTCATGGGGCAGACAGATGGGACACACTCATGGGGCAGACATATGGGGCACGCTCACAGGGCACGCTCACGGGGCACACTCATGGGGCACACTCATGGGGCACACTCATGGGGCAGACATGGGGCACGCTCATGGGGCACGCTCACGGGGCACACTCACGGGGCAAGGGGGACCCAATGGGGACCCATGGGGTGACAGGGACCCAATGGGGACAATATGGGAACTCTATGGGAACAAGTGGGGGTCCAAAGGGGGACCCAATGGGAACATGGGGAGACAGGGACCCAATGGGGACCCAAAGGGGACATGGGGTGACAGGGACCCAATGCAGATCCAATGGGGACCCAATGGGGACCCATGGGGTGACAGGGACCCAATGGGGACCCAATGGAGATCCAATGGGGACAATATGGGGATATGGGGTGACAGGGACCCAATGGGGACCCAATGGGGACCCAACTGAGACCCAATGGGGACATGGGGTGACAGGGACCCAACTGAGACCCAATGGGGACACGGGGTGACAGGGACCCAATGGGAACTCTATGGGAACAAATGGGGACCCAACGGGGGGCCCAAAGGGGGACCTAAAGGGGGACCCAAAGGGGACGTGGGGTGACAGGGACCCAATGGAGACCCAATGGGGACATGAGATGACAGGGACCCAACAGGGACAATATGGGAACTCTATGGGAACAACTGGGGGTCCAAAGGGGGACCCAATGGGGACATGGGGTGACAGGGACCCAATGGGGACCCAATGGGGGCCCAATGGGGACAATATGGGAACTCCATGGGAACAACTGGGGACCCAACGGGGGGTCCAAAGGGGGACCCAATGGGGACCCAAGGGGGGACCCAAGGGGGACAGGGACCCAATGGGGACCCAATGGGGACACTATGGGAACTCTATGGGAACAACTGGGGACCCAACGGGGGGCCCAAAGGTTGACCCAATGGGGACCCAAAGGGGGGACCCAAGGGGGACGTGGGGTGACAGGGACCCAATGGGGACCCAATGGGGACCCAATGGGGACAATATGGGAACTCCATAGGAACAAATGGGGACCCAACGGGGGGCCCAAAGGTTGACCCAATGGGGACCCGAAGGGGGACCCAAAGGGGGACAGGGACCCAATGGGGACCCAATGGGGACACTATGGGAACTCTATGGGAACAAATGGGGACCCAACAGGGGACCCAATGGGGGACCCAATGGGGACACTATGGGGACAGGGACCCCATGGGGACAATATGGGAACTCTATGGGAACAACTGAGGACCCAACAGGGGACCCAATGGGGACCCAATGGGGACATGGGGTGACAGGGACCCAATGGGGACCCAATGGAGATCCAATGGGGACATGGGGTGACAGGGACCCAATGGGGACCCAACTGAGACCCAATGGGGACAATATGGGGACATGGGGTGACAGGGACCCAATGGGGACACTATAGGAACTCCATGGGAACAACTGGGGACCCAACGGGGGACCCAATGGGGACCCAGTGGGGACATGGGGTGACAGGGACCCAATGGGGACAATATGGGAACTCTATGGGAACAACTGGGGGTCCAAAGGGGGACCCAATGGGGACCCAATGGGGACATGGGGTGACAGGGACCCAAAGGGAACTCCATGGGAACAACTGGGGACCCAACTGGGGACCCAACGGGGGACCCAATGGGGCCCCAAAGGGGGACCCAATTGAGACCCAATGGGGACCCATAGGGTGACAGGGACCCAATGGGGACCCAACGGGGGACCCAATGGGGACCCAAAGGGGGACCCAAAGGGGGGACCCAAGGGGACCCAATGGGGACAGTATGGGAACTCTATGGGAACAAATGGGGACCCAACAGGGGACCCAATGGGGGACCCAATGGGGACACTATGGGGACAGGGACCCCATGGGGACAATATGGGAACTCTATGGGAACAACTGAGGACCCAACAGGGGACCCAATGGAGACCCATGGGGTGACAGGGACCCAATGGGGACCCAATGGGGACACGGGGTGACAGGGACCCAATGGGGACCCAATGGGGACCCAATGGGGACATGGGGTGACAGGGACCCAATGGTGACCCAATGCAGACCCAATGGGGACTCAACTGAGACCCAATGGGGACATGGGGTGACAGGGACCCAATGGGAACTCTATGGGAACAAATGGAGACCCAACAGGGGACCCAATGGGGACCCAATGGGGACATGGGGTGACAGGAACCCAATGGGAACTCTATGGGAACAAATGGGGACCCAACGGGGGGCCCAAAGGGGGACCTAAAGGGGGACCCAAAGGGGACGTGGGGTGACAGGGACCCAATGGAGACCCAATGGGAACATGGGGTGACAGGGACCCAATGGGGACCCAATGGGGACCCAACGGGGACCCATAGGGTGACAGGGACCCAATGGGGACCCAATGGGGACCCGAAGGGGGACCCAAAGGGGGGACCCAAGGGGGACAGGGACCCAATGGGGACCCAATGGGGACCCAATGGGGACACTATGGGAACTCTATGGGAACAAATGGGGACCCAACGGGGGGCCCAAAGGTTGACCCAATGGGGACCCAAAGGGGGGACCCAAGGGGGACGTGGGGTGACAGGGACCCAATGGGGACCCAATGGGGACCCAATGGGGACAATATGGGAACTCCATAGGAACAAATGGGGACCCAACGGGGGGCCCAAAGGTTGACCCAATGGGGACCCAATGGGGACCCAATGGGGACCCAACTGAGACCCAATGGTGACAGGGACCCCATGGGGACAATATGGGAACTCTATGGGAACAACTGGGGGTCCAAAGGGGGACCCAATGGGGACCCAAGGGGGACATGGGGTGACAGGGACCCAATGGGGACAGTATGGGAACTCTATGGGAACAAATGGGGACTAAATGGGGGATCCAATGGGGATCCAATGGGGACCCAATGGGGACACTATGGGAACTCCATAGGAACAAATGGGGACCCAACGGGGAACCCAATGGGGACCCAAAGGGGGACCCAAAGGGGGGACCCAATGGGGCCGGGGGGCGCTGGCGCACCAGAAGACCGGGCTGTCGCCGTCGTCGCGCACGCGGTAATAATCGCAGCCGCGGGGCAGCGCCCTGGCCAGCCCGAAGTCGCCGATCTTGACGCGCCGCTCGCTCTCCAGCAGCACGTTGCGCGCCGCCAGGTCCCGGTGGATGTAGTGCAGGGAGTGCAGGTAGGACATGCCCTGGGGGGGGGGGGTTGGGGGGCGTTTGGGGGGGGGAAATGGGATGGGAGGGGGGAGGAAGGGGCACAGAGGGGTTTAAAGGGGCGCAAATGGGGGATAAAGGGGTTTACAGGGGGTTGTAGGGGCGCAAATGGGGCATAAAGGGGTTTAAAGGGACAGAAATGGGGCACAGAAAGGTTTATAGGGACAGAAATGGGGCATAAGGGCGTTTATAGGGACAGAAATGGGGCATAAGTAGGTTTATAGGGACACAAATGGGGCACAGAGGGGGTTTACAGGGACACAAATGGGGCATAAGTGGGTTTAAAGGGACAGAAATGGGGCATAAAGGGGTTTATAGGGACAGAAGTGGGGCACAGAGGGGTTTATAGGGACACAAATCCCATACAGAGAGGTTTATAGGGACACAGATGGGGCACAGAGGGGTTTATAGGGACACAGATGGGGCACAAAGGAGTTTATAGGGACACAAATCGGGCATAGAGAAGTTTATAGGGATGCAGATGGGGCATAAAGGGGTTTATAGGGACACAAATTCCATACAGAGAGATTTATAGGGACACAGATGGGGCACAGAGGGGTTTATAGGGACACAAATGGGGCACAGAGGAGTTTATAGGGAAGAAAAATGGGGCTGGGACCGTTTCTGGGGTCGGAAAATGAGGATGGGAAACCGGGGTTGGGACCATTTTTGGGATGGGAAAATGGGGATGGATGGGGCCATTTTGGGGCGGAAAGATGGGGATGGGACCCCATTTTTTTGGGGGGGGGATGGTGGGGGAGGGGAGACGGGGATGGGAGCATTTTTGGGGTGGGAAAAGCCGACCCCCCACCTCACAGATCTGCTGGGCGAAGAGGAGGATGCGCGGCAGCCCCACGCGGTGCCGGGGCAGGAAATCCCGCAGGCTGCCCAGCGGGACGTACTCCATGATCAGCTGCACCACCTGCTCCCCTGGGGGGGGAGAGAAACCCCAAAATTAGGCTCCAATACCCCAAAACGTGACCCCCGAACATAAAGAGGTGACCCAAACCCCACAACCAGGAAGGGGAAATCACCAAAATTCGGAGCATCCAACACTGATCCCGACCCCCAGCCATGCCCCGAATCAGGAGAGGTGACCCAAATCCCAACCGTGAGCCCAACCCCAAGCACAAGAGGTGCCCAAACCCCAATCGTGACCCCAACCTCAACCCCAAACACGAGATGTGACCCAATCCCAACCCCAAGAAGCATCCAAAACTCCAACCAGGACCTCCAAACACGACAGAGATCCCAAATCCCAAACAACACCTCCAACCACGACCCCAACCACGAGATGTGACCCAAACCAACCCCAATCCCAACCACAAGCAGCATCCTAAACCCTAACTGGGACACGACAGAGATCCCAAACCCCAATCATGACCCCAACCTCAACCCCAACCACGAGATGTGACCCAAACCCAACCCCAAACCCAACCACAAGAAGCATCCAAAACCCCAACCAGGACCTCCAAACACGACAGAGATCCCAAACCCCAACCATGACCCCAACCTCAACCCCAACCACGAGATGTGACCCAAACCCAACCCCAATCCCAACCACAAGCAGCATCCAAAACCCCAACCGGGACACGACAGAGATCCCAAACCCCAAACACTTCCAACCACGACCCCAACCACGAGATGTGACCCAAACCAACCCCAAGCAGCATCCAAAACCTCAACCAGGACACGACAGAGATCCCAAACCCCAAACACCTCCAACCATGACCCCAACCACGAGATGTGACCCAATCCCAACCCCAATCCCAACCACAAGCAGCATCCAAAACCCCAACCGGGACACGACAGAGATCCCAAACCCCAATCATGACCCCAACCATGATCCCAACCTCAACCCCAACCACGAGATGTGACCCAAACCCAACCCCAATCCCAACCACAAGCAGCATCCTAAACCCCAACCAGGACCTCCAAACACAACAGAGATCCCAAACCCCAATCATGACCCCAACCTCATCCCCAACCACAAGAAGTGACCCAAACCCAACCCCAAACCCAACCCCAACCAGCATCCAAACCCCAACCGGGACACAACAGAGATCCCAAACCCCAAACACTTCCAACCACGACCCCAACCACGAGATGTGACCCAACCCCAACCCCAACTCCAACCCCAAGAAGCATCCAAAACCCCAACCGGGACACGACAGAGATCCCAAACCCCAATCATGACCCCAACCATGACCCCAACCTCAACCCCAACCACAAGAAGTGACCCAAACCCAACCCCAATCCCAAGCAGCATCCAAAACCCCAACCGGGACACGACAGAGATCCCAAACCCCAAACACCTCCAACCACGACCCCAACCACGAGAAGTGACCCAAACCCAACCCCAAACCCAACCCCAAAAAGCATCCTAAACCCCAAGCAGGACATGACAGAGATCCCAAACCCCAAACACCTCCAACCACGACCCCAACCACGAGATGTGACCCAAACTCAACCCCAATCCCAACCCCAAGCAGCATCCTAAACCCGAACCTGAACACGACAGAGATCCCAAACCCCAAACACCTCCAACCTCAACCCCAACCACGAGATGTGACCCAACCCCAACCCCAAGCAGCATCCAAAACCCCAACCGGGACACGACAAAGATCCCAAACCCCAAACACCTCCAACCACGACCCCAACCACGAGAAATGACCCAACCCCAACCCCAACCCCATTCTTGAGACACATCCCAAAACTCAACCATAGAACCGCCCCCCAAATTCCCTTCTCAGCCCCCCGAAGCTGTTGTGGGGGGCGGCCCCACGGCGTTGCCCCCATACCCTGCTCGCTGCAGCAGCCCTTGTATTTGACGATGTTCTCATGGTAGAGGGTCTTCAAGATGGCGATCTCCTTCTTCCAGCTGGCCAACAGCTGCGGGCTGCAGCCGGCCTTCAGGGACTTCACGGCCACCATCTCACCCGTCCCGTCGTTGGTGGGGTCGTAGCAGTAGAGGCCCACCTTGCCAAAGTGACCCTGCGGGGACGCACGCGGCGTTGGGGATGCGCAACGGGGTCAGCGGTGAGCTTGGGATTGGGGCAACCAATGGTCAGCTGATGGTCAGCTGATGGTCAACCGATGGCCAACCAATGGTCATCTGATGGTTAACCAATGGCCAAGTGGTGGTCAACTGATGGCCAACCAATGGCCAACTGATGGTCAACCGATGGCCAAGTGATGGTCAACTGATGGTCAACCAATGGTCAACCGATGGCCAACTGAAGGTCAACCAATGGCCAACTGATGGTTAACCGATGGCCAACTGATGGCCAACTGATGGCCAACCGATGGTCAACTGATGGCCAACCAATGGTCAACTGATGGTCAACCAATGGCCAAGTGATGGTCAACTGATGGTCAAGAATGGTCAAGCGATGGCCAACCGATGGCCAACTGAAGGTCAACTCATGGCCAACCGATGGCCAAGTGGTGGTCAACTGATAGTTAACCAATGGTCAAGAATGGTCAAGCGGTGGCCAACTGATGGCCAACCGATGGTCAACCGATGGCCAACTGATGGTCAACTGATGGCCAAGTGATGGCCAACTGATGGCCAACTGATGGTCAACTGATGGTCAACCAATGGTCAACCGATGGTCAACCAATGGCCAAGTGATGGCCAACTGATGGCCAAGCAATGGCCAAGTGGTGGCCAACTGATGGCCAACTGATGGCCAAGTGATGGTCAACTGATGGCCAACTGATGGTTAACTGATGGCCAGCCGACGGCCAACCAATGGTCAACCAATGGTCAACCGATGGTCAACTGAAGGTCAACTGATGGCCAACCAATGGCCAAGTGATGGCCAACTGATGGTCAACTGATGGCCAACTGATGGTCAACTGATGGCCAAGAGATGGTCAACTGATGACCAGCTGATGGTCAAGCGATGGCCAACTGATGGTCAACCAATGGTCAACTGATGGTCAATTGATGGCCAACTGATGGTCAACCGATGGCCAACCGATGGTCAACCAATGGTCAACCGATGGCCAACTGATCGTCAACCGATCGTCATCTGATGGTTAACTGATGGCCAAGTAGTGGTCAAGAACGGTCAAGCGATGGCCAACCGATGGCCAACTGATGGCTGAGAAAGACTGTGGTCTTTCTCCACCCCACAAAGTTCTTCTCCACCCCACGAGGTCCTGTTCCACCCCACGAGGTCTTTCTCCACCCACGAGGTCCTGTTCCACCCCATAAGATCCTTCTCCACCCCATGAGGTCCTGTTCCACCCCACGGGGTCCTTCTCCACCCCACGGGGTCCTGTTCCACCCCACGGGGTCCTTCTCCGCTCCACGGGGTCCTTCTCCATCCTTCTCCAACCCACGAGGTCCTTCTCCACCCCACAAGGTCCTGTTCCACCCCTCAAGGTCCTTCTCCACCCCACAAGGTCTTTCTTCACCCCATGAAGTCCTTCTCCACCCCATGAGGTCCTGTTCCACCCCACGAGGTCCTGTTCCACCCCACGAGGTTCTTCTCCACCCCACGAGGTTCTTCTCCACCCCACAAGGTCCTTCTCCACCCCACGAGGTCCTGTTCCACCCCACGAGGTCCCGTTCCACCCCACGAGGTCCCGTTCCCACCCCACGAGGTCCTTCTCCACCCCCACGAGGTCCTGTTCCACCCCACGAGGTCCTTCTCCACCCCCACGAGGTCCTGTTCCACCCCATAAGATCCTTCTCCACCCCATGAGGTCCTGTTCCACCCCACGAGGTCCTTCTCTACCCCACGAGGTCCTGTTCCACCCCACGAGGTCCTTCTTCACCCCACGAGGTCCTGTTCCACCCCACGAGGTCCTTCTCCACCCTATGAGGTCCTTCTCCACCCCATAAGATCCTTCTCCACCCCACGAGGTCCTTCTCCACCCCATAAGATCCTTCTCCACCCCATGAGGTCTTTCTTCACCCCACGAAGTCTTTCTCCACCCCATGAGGTCCTGTTCCACCCCATAAGATCCTTCTGCACCCCACGAGGTCCTGTTCCACCCCATGAGGTGCTTCTCCACCCCACGAGGTCCTTCTCCACCCATAAGGTCCTGTTCCACCCCACGAGGTCCTTCTTCATCCCACGAGGTCCTGTTCCACCCCACGAGGTCCTTCTCACCCCACGAGGTCCTGTTCCACCCCACGAGGTCCTTCTCCACCCCACGAGGTCCTGTTCCACCCCACGAGGTCCTTCTCCACCCTCATGAGGTCCTGTCTCCACCCCACGAGGTCCTTCTCCACCCCACGAGGTCCTTCTTCATCCTTCTCCACCCCATGAGGTCCTGTTCCACCCCACGAGGTCCCGTTCCACCCCACGAGGTCCCCCTCAGCCCACCCTTTCGCCCAGACCCACACTGAGGACCACCACGACGGACCCACCTCCCCCAACTCGCGGATCTTTTTCAGGTAACGCTTCTGGAAGACGGTGGGGTCGGACACGGGGAGGTCGGGGTTGACGGACGAGACATCCACAAGGTCTGGAAGGGACAGAGGTTATGGGGAGGTGGGATCTGAGCACTCTGTGCCCCCCACCGACGCCGTACGGACACCATTTTTGCTCCGGTTTCACACCCCAGGTCCCCGAATTAAGAAGCAGCGATGGGAATGGTGATGGACCACCACCACCTCAATGGGAGAAGGTTCTACGAGGAGGAGGGGATGTGGGGCAGGGCCTCACTGTGGGGCTGCAGCTGGGTCAGGTCCCGTAGGACGGTGCGGAAGGACGGCCGCTCGGCGGGCGCGTAGCTCAGGCACTGCTGGATGAGCGCAGCCAGGTCCTGGCAGGACGGTTCGGGCAGGCGGTGCTTTTTCTCATAGAAACGCTCTTTCTAGACAAAAAATATATTGAAAAAATAAAATAAAATAGGAGTTTTGGGGTCTCCTCACCATGAGAAAACGTGTAGGGAGAATGGAGATGGGGGTGACCTCGGCCGGGGTTCGCTCCTTGAGGGGGACGTCGGCGTCGAAGCAGATCTCCAGCAGTGTGGTGCCGAAGCTCCACTTGTCGGCCGCAGGCTGGAGGTTCCCCACGTCCTGGATGCACTCCGGGGCGATCCATGGGATCCGGTCCACCCGTTCTGGGAGGGTGAGGGGGTGGGAGGGAAGGGGGCGCGGTGTGGTGGGTGCAGGGAGGGGGTCCCAGTAGGAAGGGGTCCCAGTAGGAGAAGGTCTCAGGAAGGAGAGGGCTCCCAGTAGGAGGGGGTCCCAGTGGGGGCTCCCAGTAGGACAGGGTCCCAGTAGGAGGGGCTGTCCCAGTAAGAGAAGTCTCAGGAAAGAGAGGGCGCCCAATAGGAGGGGGTCCCAGTGGGGGCTCCCAGTAGGACGGGGTCCCAGTGGGGGCTCCCAGTAGGGGGGGTCCCAGTAGGAGGGGCTGTCCCAGTAGGAGAAGTCGCAGGAAAGAGAGGGCTCCCAATAGGAGGGGGTCCCAGTGGGGGCTCCCAGTAGAACGGGGTCCCAGTAGGAGGGGCTATCCCAGTAGGAGAAGGTCTCACAAAGGAGAGGGCTCCCAACAGGAGGGGGTCCCAGTGGGGGCTCCCAGTAGGACGGGGTCCCAGTGGGGGCTCCCAGTAGAACGGGGTCCCAGTAGGAGGGGCTGTCCCAGTAGGAGAAGGTCTCAGGAAGGAGAGGGCTCCCAATAGAAGGGGGTCCCAGTGGGGGCTCCCAGTAGGACAGGGTCCCAGTAGGACGGGGTCCCAGTAGGAGGGGCTGTCCCAGTAGGAGAAGGTCTCAGGAAGGAGAGGGCTCCCAACAGGAGGGGGTCCCAGTAGGAGGGGGTCCCAGTAGGAGGGGCTGTCCCAGTAGGAGAAGGTCTCAGGAAGGAGAGGGCTCCCAATAGGAGGGGGTCCCAGTGGGGGCTCCCAGTAGGACGGGGTCCCAGTAGGAGGGGCTGTCCCAGTAGGAGGGGTCTCAGGAAGGAAAGGTCTCCCAATAGAAGGGGGTCCCAGTGGGGGCTCCCAGTAGGAGGGGGTGTCCCAGTAGGAGAAGGTCTCACGAAGGAGAGGGCTCCCAATAAGAGGGGGTCCCAGTGGGGGCTCCCAGTAGGACAGGGTCCCAGTAGGAGGGGCTGTCCCAGTAGGAGAAATCTCAGGAAGGAGAGGGCTCCCAACAGGAGGGGTCCCAGTGGGGGCTCCCAGTAGGACGGGGTCCCAGTAGGAGGGGGTCTCAGGAAGGAGAGGGGTCCCAATAGAAGGGGGTCCCAGTGGGGGCTCCCAGTAGGAGGGGCTGTCCCAGTAGGAGAAGGTCTCAGGAAGGAGAGGGCTCCCAATAAGAGGGGGTCCCAGTGGGGGCTCCCAGTAGGAGGGGGTCCCAGTAGGAGGGGCTGTCCCAGTAGGAGAAGGTCTCAGGAAGGAGAGGGCTCCCAACAGGAGGGGGTCCCAGTAGGAGGGGGTCCCAGTAGGAGGGGCTGTCCCAGTAGGAGAAGGTCTCAGGAAGGAGAGGGCTCCCAATAGGAGGGGGTCCCAGTGGGGGCTCCCAGTAGGACGGGGTCCCAATAGGAGAGGCTGTCCCAATAGGAGAAGGTCTCAGGAAGGAGAGGGCCCCCAGTAGGAGGGGGTCCCAGTGGGGGCTCCCAGTAGGACGGGGTCCCAGTAGGAGGGGGTCTCAGGAAGGAGAGGGGTCCCAATAGCAGGGGGTCCCAGTGGGGGCTCCCAGTAGGACGGGGTCCCAGTAGGAGGGGCTGTCCCAGGAGGAGAAGGTCTCAGGAAGGAGAGGGCTCCCAATAGGAGGGGGTCCCAGTGGGGGCTCCCAGTAGGAGGGGGTCCCAGTAGGTCCTGATTCCAACCCAAACCCGATCCCATCACCAACTCTACCCTAAACCTAACCCAACCCAGTCCCAACCACATCCTAAAGTTAAACTGAACCCTAACCCCAACACTAACGCTATCCTAACCATACCCATACCCATAACCATAACCATAACCATAACCCCAACTCCTTCCCAACTCCCGACGATACAGGGAGGACAACAGGGACACCTCACCTTCGCGGGTCAGCGCGGTGAAGCTGACCCCGGGGTCGCTGAGCTTGACGAAGGGCAGCGTGCCGTCAGCCAACCCCGTCCGTGCCAGCAGGACGTTCTTGGCGCACACGTTGCCGTGCACCAGGCTCTTGTCCTCCTGGGGGAGCAGGGAGAGGTGCCGTGTGGGGTTGGGGTCACCTCTCCGTCCCCTTGGCCCGGTTGGTTTTGGCCACCGGGGCACACTGCTGGCTCATGGGCAACTGCTGGCCAACCGTTGGTCAACCATTGGTCAATAATTAGTAAACCATTAATCAATCGGTGGTGAAATAATGGTTGACGACTGGTCAAGAGTTAGTCAACCACTGGTCCATAATCAGCCAACTATTGGTCAACCAGCTGTCAACCATCAGTTAACAGCTGACCAACCATTGGTCAACCAGTAGTCAACCACTGCTAAATCACTGGTCAACAGTTGGTCAACCACTGGTCAATAATCAGACAACCACTGGTCAACCAGTAGTCAACCATCAGTTAACAGCTGACCAACCGTTGGTCAACCATTAGTCAACCACTGGAAAATCACTGGCCAACAGTTGGTCAACCACTGGTCCATAATCAGACAACCATTGGTCAACCAGTAGTCAACCACTGGTAAGCCACTGGTCAACAGTTGATCAACCACTGGTCAATAATCAAACAACCACTGGTCAACCAGTAGTCAACCATTTGTTAACTGCTGACCAACCGTTGGTCAACCATTAGTCAACCACTGGTAAATCACTGGTCAACAGTTGGTCAACCACTGGTTCATAATCAGACAACCATTGGTCAACCATTAGTCAACCACTGGTAAACCACAGGTCAACAGTTGGTCAACTACTGGTCCATAATCAGACAACCATTGGTCAACCAGTAGTCAACCACTGGTAAGCCACTGGTCAACAGTTGGTCAACCACTGGTCAATAATCAAACAACCATCGGTCAACCAGTAGTCAACCACTGGTAAATCACTGGTCAACAGTTGGTCAACCACTGGTCCATAATCAGACAACCACTGGTCAACCAGTAGTCAACCATTTGTTATCTACTGACCAACCATTGGTCAACCATTGGTCAACCACTGGTAAACCACTGGTCAACAGTTGGTCAACCACTGGTCAATAATCAAACAACCGTTGGTCAACCATTAGTCAACCACTGGAAAATCACTGGCCAACAGTTGGTCAACCACTGGTCCATAATCAAAAAACCATTGGTCAACTAGAAGTCAACCATCAGTTAACTGCTGACCAACCATTGGTCAACCATTAGTCAACCACTGGTAAGTCACTGGTCAACAGTTGGTCAACCACTGGTCAATAATCAGACAACCACTGGTCAACCAGTAGTCAACCATTTGCTAACTGCTGACCAACCATTGGTCAACCATTAGTCAACCACTGGTAAACCACTGGTCAACAGCTGGTCAACCACCGGTCAATAATCAAACAACCATCAGTCAACCAGAAGTCAACCATTTGCTAACTGCTGACCAACCATTGGTCAACCAGTAGTCAACCACTGGTAAATCACTGGTCAACAGTTGGTCAACCACTGGTCCATAATCAGACAACCACTGGTCAACCAGTAGTCAACCATTTGTTATCTACTGACCAACCATTGGTCAACCATTGGTCAACCACTGGTAAACCACTGGTCAACAGTTGGTCAACCACTGGTCAATAATCAAACAACCGTTGGTCAACCATGTAGTCAACCACTGGAAAATCACTGGCCAACAGTTGGTCAACCACTGGTCCATAATCAAAAAACCATTGGTCAACTAGAAGTCAACCATCAGTTAACTGCTGACCAACCATTGGTCAACCAGTAGTCAACCACTGGTAAACCACTGGCCAACAGTTGGTCAACCACTGGTCCATAATCAGACAACCACTGGTCAACCAGTAGTCAACCATCTGTTAACTGCTGACCAACCATTGGTCAACCAGTAGTCAACCACTGGAAAATCACTGGCCAACAGTTGGTCAACCACTGGTCAATAATCAAACAACCATCAGTCAACCAGAAGTCAACCATTTGCTAACTGCAGACCAACCGTTGGTCAACCATTAGTCAACCACTGGTAAATCACTGGTCAACAGTTGGTCAACTACTGGTCCATAATCAGACAACCACTGGTCAACCAGTAGTCAACCACTGGTAAACCACTGGCCAACAATTGGTCAACCACTGGTCAATAATCAAACAACCGTCGGTCAACCATTAGTCAACCACTGGTAAACCACTGGTCAACAGTTGGTCAACCACTGGTCCATAATCAGACAACCATTGGTCAACCAGTAGTCAACCACTGGCCAACAACTGGTCAACCACTGGTCCATAATCAGACAACCACTGGTCAACCAGTAGTCAACCATTTGCTAACTGCTGACCAACCATTGGTCAACCATTAATCAACCACTGGTAAATCACTGGTCAACAGTTGGTCAACCACTGGTCCATAATCAAACAACCGTTGGTCAACCAGTAGTCAACCACTGGTAAACCACTGGCCAACAATTGGTCAACCACTGGTCCATAATCAAACAACCATTAGTCAACCAGTAGTCAACCAGTGGTAAACCACTGGCCAACCATTGGTCAAACCCCCCCAAAATGGTGTCTCTGCATCCCTGGGCAACCATGGGGACCCCCTCCCTTGCCCCCCTGGTGCTCACCAGGTAGCTCAGGGCGCTGGCCAGCTGCTTGGCCACTGTGATTTTCCACCCCACGGGGACTTTGCCCTTCTCCTTCCGCAGCAGGACGTCCAGGGGGCCGTGCTCCACAAACTCCTCCACCATGATATCTGCAAATGGAAATGGGGAGGGGGGGGGGGGGGTTGGAAAGGTCCTTGAAGGTCACAGAACGATAGATTTGATTGGGTTTGAGTTGGAAGAGGCCTTCAAGGTCATTGAATGGGTTGGTTTTGGGGTGGGAAGGGTCTTTGAAGGTCGTAAAAACACAGAGTGGGTTGGAAGGGTCATTAAAGATCACACAACTACGGAACGGTTGGTTTGGAAAGGTCCTTAAAGATAACAAAATGAGTTACATTGAAAGGGATCTTGATCACAGAACCACGGAATGGGTTGGAAGAGTCCTTCAAGATCATGGAACCACAGAATGAAAGAGAGATTTGGGTTGGGAAAGTCCTTGAAGGTCATAAGATGGCAGAATGAGCTGGGTTTGAGTTGGAAGGGTCCTTAAAGGTCACAGAACTACAGAACGTTTAGGTTGAAAAGGATCTTGAAGACCACAGAACCATGGGATGGGTTGGAAGGGTCCTTAAAGGTCACAGAACCACAGAGTGGGTTGGAAGGGTCCTTTAAGACTACAGAACAGTGGAATGATTGGGTTGGAAGGGTCCTGAAAGGTCACAGAACCACAGAGTGGGTTGGAAGGGTCCTTTAAGACTACAGAACTGTGGAATGATTGGGTTGGAAGGGTCCTGAAAGGTCACAGAACCACAGAGTGGGTTGGAAGGGTCCTTTAAGACTACAGAACTGTGGAATGATTGGGTTGGAAGGGTCCTGAAAGGTCACAGAACCACAGAGTGGGTAGGAAGGGTCCTTTAAGACTACAGAACTGTGGAATGATTGGGTTGGAAGGGTCCTTAAAGGTCACAGAACCACAGAGTGGGTTGGAAGGGTCCTTAAAGGTCACAGAACCACAGAGTGGGTTGGAAGGGTCCTGAAAGGTCACAGAACCACAGAGTGGGTTGGAAGGGTCCTTAAAGGTCACAGAACCACAGAGTGGGTTGGCAGGGTCCTGTAAGGCTACAGAACTGTGGAACGATTGGGTTGGAAAGGTCCTTAAAGGTCATAAACGGGTTGGGTTCGGGTTGGAAAAGTCCTTCAAGACGACAGAACCATAAAACCACAGAAGGGTTTTGTAGGAAGGATCCTTACAGATCACCAAAAAACCAAATCACAGCGCAGCCAGAAACACCCTTAAACCCCCCACCACTCCCCGCCGCGGGTGGGCGCCACGTTCACTTTTTTGGGCCAAAAAACCACGGAATCACTCACTCTCGGATCCCCGCACGCAGACGCCGTGCACGAAGGCCAGGTGGACGTGGGACACTTGGCTCATCAAGCTGGCCGTCTCGAAAAACGCCTGCGGAAATGAAACGTGCCAAAGCCCCACGGTTCATTCCACCGCCGCGCCGGCGGGCGGTGGGTGGTGGGTGGGGGTCTCACCAGGGCGATGTCGCGGTGGGTGGGGTCCAAAACTTTGAGCACCACGTGCATCTCGCGGCCGTCGCTGTTGTTGTTCTGCTCGGTGGAGAAATATTGGGTCTCGTCGGCACCGGCGGCGCCGCGGACGGTCAGGACGCCGTCGTAGATGTTGGTGCGGGTGCCCTGGCCCAGGTGGGCTCGCTGAGGGTGGGAGAAGGGCAAATGGTGGCCAACGGTTGGCTAGTGGTTGAGCACAAGCCGATGGTGTGCCCTCATTGGTCACGATGGTCGCTGGCATCCCGGTGGTCATTGGTTGACCACGAGCCGCTCGCGTGCCTTCTTTGGTCAAGGTGGCCAATGGTTGACCATTGGTTGGCTACAAGCCAATGGCATGCCCTCATTGGCCAAGATAGTTATAGCATCTTGTTGGCTAACAGTTGACCACGAGCCAATGGCACGCCCTCATTTGCCACAATGGCCACCGACATCCCAGTGACCAACCACTGACCAACAGCTGACCACAAGCCAATGGCACACCCTCGTTTGCCACAATGGCCACCGACATCCCAGTGACCAACCACTGACCAACAGCTGACCACGAGCCAATGGCACGCCCTCGTTTGCCACAATGGCCACCCACGTCCCAGTCACCAACCACTGACCACGAGCCAACGATGTTCCCTTGTTGGCCAAGATGGCCACTGACATCCTGGTGGCCAACAATCGGCCAACGGCTGACCACAAATTGACAGAATGCCCTCATTGGCCAAGATAGTTATTAGCATCTTGTTGGCCAACAGTTGACCACGAGCCAATGGCATGCCCTCGTTTGCCACAATGGCCACCGACATCCCAGTGACCAACCACTGACCAACAGCTGACCACGAGCCAATGACACGTCCTCGTTTGCCACAATGGCCACCGACATCCCGGTGACCAACCACTGACCAACAGCTGACCACGAGCCAACGATGTTCCCTTGTTGGCCAAGATGGCCACTGACATCCTGGTGGCCAACAACTGGCCAATGGCTGACCACAAATTGACAGAATGCCCTCATTGGCCAAGATAGTTATAGCATCTTGTTGGCCAACAGCTGACCACGAGCCAATGGCACGCCCTCGTTTGCCACAATGGCCACCGACATCCCAGTGACCAACCACTGACCAACAGCTGACCACGAGCCAATGGCACGCCCTCGTTTGCCACAATGGCCACCCACGTCCCAGTGACCAACCACTGACCACGAGCCAACGATGTTCCCTTGTTGGCCAAGATGGCCACTGACATCCTGGTGGCCAACAATTGGCCAATGGCTGACCACAAAATGACAGAATGCCCTCGTTGGCCAAGATGGCCACTGGTGTCCCCGTGGCCAACAACTGGCCATGTTGGCCAACAGCTGACCACGAGCCAATGGCACGCCCTCGTTTGCCACAATGGCCACCCACGTCCCAGTCACCAACCACTGACCAACAGCTGACCACGAGCCAACGATGTTCCCTTGTTGCCAAGATGGCCACTGACATCCTGGTGGCCAACAACTGGCCAATGGCTGACCACAAATTGACAGAATGCCCTCATTGGCCAAGATAGTTATTAGCATCTTGTTGGCCAACAGTTGACCAGAAGCCAATGGCATGCCCTCATTTGCCACAATGGCCACCGATATCCCGGTGACCAACCACTGACCAACAGCTGACCACGAGCCAATGGCACGCCCTCGTTTGCCACAATGGCCACCGACATCCCAGTGACCAACCACTGACCAACAGCTGACCACGAGCCAATGGCACATCCTTGTTTGCCACAATGGCCACCGACATCCCGGTGACCAACCATTGACCAACAGCTGACCACGAGCCAACGATGTTCCCTTGTTGGCCAAGATGGCCCTGACATCCTGGTGGCCAACAATTGGCCAATGGCTGACCACAAAATGACAGAATGCCCTCATTGGCCAAGATAGTTATTAGCATCTTGTTGGCCAACAGTTGACCAGAAGCCAATGGCATGCCCTCATTTGCCACAATGGCCACTGACATCCCGGTGACCAACCACTGACCAACAGCTGACCACGAGCCAATGGCACGCCCTCGTTTGCCACAATGGCCACCGACATCCCAGTGACCAACCACTGACCAACAGCTGACCACGAGCCAACGATGTTCCCTTGTTGGCCAAGATGGCCAACAATTGGCCAACGGCTGACCACAAAATGACAGAATGCCCTCATTGGCCAAGATGGCCACCGGTGTCCCCGTGGCCAACGGTTGACCATCAGCTGGCCAATAGTTGGGTTTTTTTTGGGGCAGGTTGGACCCCCCACGGCTCTGGGGTTGCTCCAGCTCCCCCCCCTCACCCCACCCCACACGGATTCGGGGCTGAGCCCCCCAACCTGGGTGATCTCATCCTTGCGGATCTGGTGGAAGCTGAGCTGGGTCAGGTTGAGGATCCGTTTCCCGTTGTCCTTCACCTTCTGCGTGGTGATCAGCAGATCCGAGATCTCTGCCGGGAGAAAAGAACCGACGTCCACCGGGTTGCGCCGACGGCGCTGCGCCCCTCACCGCGGCGGAAGGAAATGGGAATCGAGCCGTACCTCCCGGTTTTGGGCAGGCAGCACCGTTTCACCGTGAAGCTGTCGTCGCCGGAGCGCAGCGTGCAGCCCTGGAGGGCGTCCAGCAGCGCCCGCACCGTGGGGAATTCGCGCTCCCAGCCCTCCAGCACGAAGCTGCTGCCTTTCTTCTGGATGCGGAACTGGCGGAACTGGAGGGCTCCCGGCACGGCGGGGTCCTGGGGGACGATGGGTGGCGTTGGGATCGGCGGCAATGATCTGTCAGCCAATGCCTGGAGGAGCCCATCGGGTTCTGGTGCAGCCCATTGGGTTCCTAATGGGACTGGTAGACCCCATTGGGATCCCCGTGGGACTGGTGGGTCCCATTGGGTTCCTAAAAGGGACTGGTGGAGCACATTGGGTTCCTAAAGGGACTGGTGGATCCCACTGGATTCCCAATGGGACTGGTGGACTCCATGGGATCCCCATGGGACTGGTGGGTCCCATTGGGTTCCTAATGGGACTGGTGGGTCTCACCGGATTCCCAATGGGACTGGTGGACCCCATGGGATCGGGATCGCCGTGGGACTGGTGGATCCCATTGGGTTCCTAATGGGACTGGTAGACCCCATTGGGATCTCCGTGGGACTGGTGGACCCCATTTCATTCCTAAAGGGACTGGTGGGTCCCATTGGGTTCCTAAAGGGACTGGTGGGCCCCATTGGGTTCCTAATGGGACTGGTGGATCCCAACGGATTCCCAATGGGACTGGTGGACTCCATTGGGTTCCTAAAGGGACTGGTAGACCCCATGGGATCCCCATGGGACTGGTGGATCCCACTGGGTTCCTAATGGGACTGGTAGACCCCATGGGATCCCCGTGGGACTGGTGGATCCCACTGGGTTCCTAATGGGACTGGTAGACCCCAGGGGATCCCCGTGGGACTGGTGGATCCCATTGGGTTCCTAATGGGACTGGTAGACCCCATTGGGTTCCTAAAGAGACTGGTGGGTCTCATTGGGTTCCTAAAAGGACTGGTTGGCCCCATTGGGATCCCGTGGGACTGGTGGGTCCCATTGGGTTCCTAATGGGACTGGTGGATCTCATTGGGTTCCTAATGGGACTGGTTGGCCCCATTGGGATCCCTGTGGGACTGGTGGACTCCATTGGGTTCCTAAAGAGACTGGTGGAGCCCATTGGGTTCCTTAATGGGACTGGTCGACCCCACCGGATTCCCAATGGGATTGGTGGACCCCATGGGATCCCCGCGGGACTGGTGGGTCCCATTGGGTTCCTAATGGGACTCGTGGACCCCATTGGGTTTCTAAAAGAACTTACTGGACCTCATCAAGTTCCCAATGGGAACTGGTAGATTCTATCGTATTCCTAATGGAACCAGTGGATCCCATTGGATTCCCAACCTCAATCCCCAAATGGGGCACACGGAGCTCCTCCCCTTTCCCACTCCTCTCATCAAGCAACACAAATTAAACAGCCCAGGAACTGGAGAAGAACGCCCCGTATCGACACCACTCCCTTCCACCTCCCGCACCGAGCTCTGCTGCAGCTCCTGAGCTCAGCCAAAACCCCCAAACCATCAGATTTCCAAATCCCAACAACAACAGGTGCGGATCTCCTCCCCCCCAGCTGCGGTACCTCCTGGGGGTCCCTCTTTGCCACGGCCAGAATCACCCTATCGAAATCGAGGACGCTCCAGCGGAGGACGTAGAGCCCCTCCTCGTGCTCCTCCCGACGCAGTTTGGCGAAGACAAACTCCTCCCTGGGGAAGGGGAAACGCTGTGGGGAAGCCCCCTGAGGATGGGGGGCGTCGCGGCGGGGCGCGGGACGCACTGCATGGGGCCGTGGATGCCGTTGTGGATGCTCATGACGAGGCGCGGCGGGGCCACATCGTGGCACAGGTAGTGGTTGGAGTCGGCCGTCAGTCGGAAGTATCCGTCCAGGAGTGAGATGAAGGACAGAGCGCTCGGGTGGGATGGGAGGAGAACCTCCTGGGAGGAAGGGGAGGCGATGAGGGGTGGGGAAACGGAGTCCCCAAATCCCAGAAGTTAAGGGGTTAAAGGGGGGGGGGACCTCTGGGTCTCTGCTGGCTTGTTGGTCAACCGTTGAGGCAACCCTCGGGTCAACCAATATTCAACCTTTCTGTCAACTATTGAGTCAGCCGCTGATCAACACTTTGTCAGCTGTTGGCCCACTGCTGTGCTAACCACTGGTTTACCCTTGGTCAATCCTTGGTCAATCCTTGGTCAACCATTGGTCAACACTTGGTCAACCTTTGTGTCAACCTTTGTGTCAACTGTTGAGTCAGCCACTGGTCAACTGGTGGTTGACCGCTGGTCAACACTTTGTCAACTGTTGTGTTAACCTCTGGTCTACACTTGGTCAATCCTTGGTCAACCTTTGGTCAACCTTTGTGTCAACTGTTGAGTCAGCCACTGGTCAACTGGTGGTTGACCGCTGGTCAATGCTTTGTCAACTGTTGGTCAACTGTTGTGTTAACCACTGGTTTATCCTTGGTCAACACTTGGTCAATCCTTGGTCAAAACTTGGTCAATCCTTGGTCAAAACTTGGTCAACCAATGGTCAACCTTTGTGTCAACTGTTGGTTGACTGCTGGTCAACACTTTGTCAGCTGTTGGCCCACTGCTGTGCTAACCACTGATTTACCCTTGGTCAATACTTGGTCAACCTTTGTGTCAACTGTTGAGTCAGCCACTGGTCAACTGGTGGTTGACCGCTGGTCAACACTTTGCCAACTGTTGGTCAACTGTTGTGTTAACCTCTGGTTTATCCTTGGTCAACACTTGGTCAATCCTTGGTCAACCATTGGTCAACCTTTGTGTCAACTGTTGAGTCAGCCACTGGCCAACTGTTGGGTGACCGCTGGTCAACACTTTGTCAACTGTTGTGTTAACCTCTGGTCTACACTTGGTCAATCCTTGGTCAACACTTGGTCAACCTTTGTGTCAATTGTTGGTTGACCGCTGGTCAACACTTTGTCAACTGTTGGTCAACTGTTGTGTTAATCACTGGTTTACCCTTGGTCAATCCATGGTCAATCCTCGGTCAACACTTTGTCAACTGTTGGTCAACTGTTATGTTAACCACTGGTCTACCCTTGGTCAACACTTGGTCTACACTTGGTCAATCCTTGGTCTACATTTGGTCAATCCTTGGTCAACACTTGGTCAATCCTTGGTCAATCCTTGGTCAACACTTGGTCAACCTTTGTGTCAACTGTTGAGTCAGCCACTGGTCAACTGTTGGTTGACTCCTGATCAACACTTTGTCAACTGTTGGTCAACTGTTGTGTTAACCACTGGTCTACACTTGGTCAATCCTTGGTCAATCCTTGGTCAACCATTGGTCAACCTTTGTGTCAACTGTTGAGTCAGCCACTGGTCAACTGGTGGTTGACTGCTGGTCAACACTTTGTCAACTGTTGGTTAACTGTTGTGTTAACCTCTGGTCTACACTTGGTCAATCCTTGGTCTACACTTGGTCAATCCTTGGTCAACCAATGGTCAACCTTTGTGTCAACTGTTGGTTGACCGCTGGTCAACTCTTTGTCAACTGTTGGTCAACTGTTGTGTTAACCTCTGGTCTACACTTGGTCAATCCTTGGTCAATCCTTGGTCAACACTTGGTCAACATTTGGTCAACACTTGGTCAATCCTTGGTCAACCGTTGGTCAACTCCAGGGTCAACTGTTGGTCTTAACAAACCAACAACTACACTGACTGTTGGATCAACCCTTGGTCAACCACTGGTTAACTGTTGGGTCAACCACTGAGTCAACTGTTGGGTCAACCCTTGGGTCAACTGCTGGTCTTAATTGGTCAACTACAGCATTGATCGTTGGTCAACCATTGGTCAATCATTGAGTTTGACTTTTGGCCAACGTTAGGCCAACCCTTTGGTCAACCCAAACCTCATCAGTCCTTTCCATCTTCCACATCCAAGCAGCCCCAAATCCACCCAATCTCCACCCAAAAAACCCAAACCCCACCCGTCCTTTCCCCAAATCCACCCAATCTCCACCCAAAAAACCCAAACCCCATCCGTCCTTTCCCCAAAATCACCCGGATCTCACCCAAAACCCAACCCAATCCGTCACTTGGTCCATCTTCCACATTCCAAACCATGGCCCAATCCACCCAACTCCACCCAAATAAAACCCAAACACCCAATCCGCCCCCCCAAACCATCCACTGATCCTTCCACCCAAAAAAAACCCAAACCCCATCCATCCTTTCCATCTTCCACATCCAAGCAGCCCCAAATCCACCCAATCTCCACCCAAAAAACCCAAACCCATCCATCCTTTCCCATCTTCCACATCCACCACAACCCAACCCCAAATCTCACCCAATCTCCACCCAAAAAACCCAAACCCCATCCGTCCTTTCCCCAAATCCACCCAATCTCCACCCAAAAAAACCCAAACCCCAATCCATCCTTATCCATAACCAACAACACCCAAACAACAACCAAAAAAAAAAAAAAAACAAACTCCACCCAAAAAACACCCAAACCCCACCCGTCCTTGCCATCTTCCACGTCCAAGCAGCCCCAAATCCACCCGATCTCCACCCAAAAAACCCAACAAGGACCAACCCCCCCCATTTCCCACTGCACTGCTCACCATGCACTTGTTGTCCTGCCGGTGGACGCAGACCCTGCACTCCTGGACGACGATGTGGGTGATCTCTTGGAAGTCACAGAAATGCACCCATGGGGGCTCCGGTGGTGCCGGGGGTTCCGGATCCTTCCGTCTGCTCCTCCTCCCGAAATATCCGCGGTGGGAGACGACCTCAACGCTCTGCAGAGCGAAATGGAGCGTTGGAAACGGCGGGGGTGGAGCTGGGGGGGCCTCCAGGTCCTTTCCGACCCAACAGTCCTGTTGTTCTATGACCTTCGAGGACCTTTTCCACACATCCGGTGGTTCTGTGATCTTTAAGAACCCTTTCAACTCATCCCACGGTTCTGTGATCTTCAAGGACCTTCCCAACCCAAATCCGAACCCATTCTATGATTTTTAAGGACCTTTCCAAAACCGTAATCAATTTTCTCTACGATCTTCAAGGACCCTCCCAACCCAAATGAAACCTGTTCTAAGATCTTTGCAACACAACCAATCCATGGCTCTGTAATGTTTAATAATTCCTACAACCTGTTCCATGATTCTTTAATCTTTAAGGACCCTCCCAACTCAAATCCAACCCATTCTACACCCTTCCAGGACCCTCCCAACCCAACCATTCCATCATTCCATGATTGTTAGGGACCTTTCAACCCACTCCATGGTCCAGTGATCTTTAAGCACCCTTCCAACCCATTCTGTGCCCTTTCAGGACCTTTCCATCCCAAAACCAACTCACTTCAGGTTCTTTAAGGACCCTCCCCACCCAATCCCACCCCGTTTTACCACCTTCAAGGACCTTCCCAACCCAATCCCACCCCGTTTTACCACCTTCAAGGACCTTCCCAACCCAATCCCACCCCGTTTTACCACCTTTAAGAACCTTCCCACCCCAATCCCACCCCATTCTACCTCCTTTAAGGACCCTCCCGACCCAATCTCCCCCCATTTTACCACCTTTAAGGACCCTCCCCACCCAATCCCACCCCCTTTTACCACCTTTAAGGACCCTCCCCACCCAATCCCACCCCGTTTCACCACCTTCAAGGACCCTCCCAACCCAATCCCACTCCATTTTACCCACCCTGTTTTACCCACCCCCTTTTACCACCTTTAAGGACCTTCCCAACCCAATCCCACCCCATTTTACCACCTTCAAGGACCCTCCCAACCCAATCCCACCCCGTTTTACCCACCCTGTTTTACCCACCCCCTTTTACCACCTTTAAGGACCTTCCCAACCCAATCTCCCCCCATTTTACCACCTTTAAGGACCTTCCCGACCCAATCCCACCCCCTTTTACCACCTTTAAGGACCCTCCCCACCCAATCCCACCCTGTTTCACCACCTTCAAGGACCCTCCCAATCCAATCCCACCCCGTTTTACCCACCCCATTTTACCCACCCCCTTTTACCACCTTTAAGGACCCTCCCCACCCAATCCCACCCTGTTTCACCACCTTCAAGGACCCTCCCAACCCAATCCCACCCCGTTTTACCACCTTCAAGGACCTTCCCAACCCATTTTACCACGTTCAAGGACCTTCCCAACCCAATCCCACCCCATTTTACCACCTTTAAGGACCCTCCCGACCCAATCCCACCCTGTTTTACCACCTTCAAGGACCTTCTCACCCCGTTTTACCACCTTTAAGGACCCTCCCAACCCAATCCCACCCCGTTTTACCACCTTTAAGGACCTTCCCACCCCATTTTACCACCTTTAAGGATCCTCCCAACACAATCCCACCCCGTTTTACCACCTTCAAGGACCTTCCCGACCCAATCCCACCCCATTTTACCACCTTTAAGGACCCTCCCAACCCAACCCAATCCCAACCCCTCCCCAAACTCACCTCTCTGTGCACGGGCCGCCACTGGATCCCCCCGGTACCGCTGACCAGAACCTCATGGCTGACCAAAGAATCCCCAGGGACCCCCGCGTCCCCGCGCTCCGCCACCGCGTGCCCCCCATTGCCGCAGGGCTCAGGCTTCTCCCCATCGTTGGAGACGTCCAAGGAGAGGACGGCGAAGCGCTCGGTGCCGAAACGAGGCGCCAGCAGCTCCAAGGTGGCCAAATATTTGAACATGACGTCCTCCTCCGTCAGCGTCCCCGCGCCAACCGTGTGCCGCTGGAAGCGCCGCACGAATTTCCGGAAGACGTTTTTCATTCGGAGCCGCGTCACCGCGCTGCTCTGCTGGATCTGCAGCCGGAAGGAGCGCGGGATGCACGCCTTGAAGCTGCGAGGATGAAGAGGGGGTTGGAATGTCCCAGTGCTCCGGCCACAAATCCCCACCGTCCTGACTCAAAATACCCAAATCCAGACTCAAAATCCCCACGTCCTGACTCAAAAACCAAAATCTCGACCCAAAATCCCCACATCCTGACATCAAAATCCTCAAATCCCGACCCCAAAATCCCCAAATCCCAACTCAAAATACCCAAATCTCGACCCAAAATCCCCACGTCCTGACATCAAAATCCTCAAATCCCGACCCCAAAATCCTCAAATCCCGACTCAAAATCCCCAAATCCCAACTCAAAATCCCCACATCCCGACTCCAAATCTCCAAATCTCAACCCAAAATCCCCACATCCCGACCCCAAATCCCCAAATCTCAACCCAAAATCCCCACATCCCGACCCCAAATCCCCAAATCTCAACCCAAAATCCCCAAGTCCTGACCTCAAAATCCCCAAATCCCGACCCCAAAATCCCCAAATCCTGACCAAAAATCGCGACCCCAAATCCCCAAATCCCGACCCAAAATCCCCAAACCCTGACCCAAAATCCCGACCCAAAATCCCCACATCCCGACCCCAAAATCCTGACCCCCAAATCCCCAAATCCTGACCCAACAAATCCCCAAATCCCGACTCAAAAATCCCGACCCCAAATCCCCAAATCCCGACCCCAAAATCCCCAAATCCCGACTCAAAATCCCCAAACCCTGACCCAAAATCCCGACCCCAAAATCCCCAAATCCCGACCCCAAAATCCCCAAATCCCGACTCAAAATCCCTGACCCAAAATCCTGACCCAAAATCCCCAAATCCCGACCCCAAAATCCCCAAATCTCAACCCCAAATCCCCACATCCTGACTCAAAATCCCCACATCCCAACCCCCCAAAATCCACAAATCTCGACCCAAAATACCAACCCAAAATCCCCAAATCCCGACCCCAAAATCCCGACCCCAAAATCCACAAATCTTGACCCAAAATCCCATCCCAAAATCCCCAAACCCCGACCCCAAAATCCCCAAATCCCGACCCCAAAATCCCCAAATCCCAACCCCAAAATCTCCAAATCTTGACCCCAAAATCCCCAAATCCCGATTCCAAAATCCCCAAATCCTGACCCCAAAATCCCCAAATCCCGACCCAAAATCCCGACTCGAAAATCCCCAAATCCAGACCCCAAACCCCCACCCGAACTCCCCAACATCCCCACCTCAAACCCCAAACCCTGACCCAAAATCCTGACCCAAAATCCCCAAATCCTGACCTCAAAAATCCCCAAATCCGGACCCAAACTCCCCAACATCCCCACCTCAAATCCCCAAACCCTGACCCAAAACCCCGACCCCAAATCCCCAAACCCTGACCCCAAAATCCCCAAATCCGGACCCAAACTCCCCAACATCCCCACCTCAAATCCCCAAACCCTGACCCAAAATCCCACCCCGTACCCCCTCAAATCCCACCCCACACCCCCGACGTTCCCACCCCAAATCCCCCCACCCCCCACGCCCCTCCGAATCCCCCCCCCGGGTGCCCACCCGTATTTCCGTGCCACGTCCTCGAGGCAGCGGCCGCTGCGGAGGGCGACGTGGCAGAGGTGCAGCACGGCCATCCCCAGGCTCTCGTTTTTGAAGCGCTGCACTTCCTGCTCCGACCGGAAGTCCGTTAACGACGCCGCGTCGTTGACGAAGTCGAATTTTCCCTGCGGAAGGGGAAAACGACGCGTGGTGATGGGAGGAGAGCTTCAAGGGGGCTTCCAATCCAACTTTCCCCCAAATCCCCAAATCCCGACTCAAAATCCCCCAATCCCGACTCAAAATCCCCAAATCCAGACTCAAAATCCCGACCCCAAATACAGACTCAAAATCCCAAGATCCCGACCTCCAAATCCCCAAATCCTGACCCAGAATCCCCACAACCCGACACCAAAATCCACAAATCTCGACCCCAAAATCCCCAAATCCCCACCTCCAAATCCCCAAATCCCGACCCCAAACCCCCAAATCCCAATCCCAAAATCCCCACATCTCGACTCAAAATCCCCAAATCCAGACCCAAAATCCCCACATCCCGACCCCAAACCCCCAAATCCCGACCCAAAATCTCCCCATCCCAACCCCAAAATCCCCCAAATCCCCACATCCCAACCCCAAATCCCCAAATCTCAACCCAAAATCCCCACATCCTGACCCCAAAATCCCCACATCCCAACAAGAACCCTTCTAATCCAACCATTCCACACTTCTATCACCTTCAAGGACCTTTCCAACCCATTCCATGGCTCCATGATCCTTAAGAACCCTTCTAATCCAACCATCCCATAGTTCTATCACCTTCAAGGACCTTTCCAACCCATTCTACGGCTCCATGATCTCTAAGAACTTTTCTAATCCAATCATTCCACAGTTCTATCACCTTCAAGGACCTTTCCAACCCTTTCCATGGCCCCATGATCTCTAAGAACCCTTCTAATCCAACCATTCCATAATTCTATAACCTTCAAGGACCTTTCCTACCCATTCCACGGCTCCATGATCCTTAACAACCCTTCTAATCCAACCATTCCATGGTTCTATCACCTTCAAGGACCTTTCCAACCCATTCCACGGCTCCATGATCTCTAAGAACCCTTCTAACCCAACCATTCCACAGTTCTATCACCTTCAAGGACCTTTCCAACCCATTCCACGGCTCCATGATCTTTAAGAGCCCTTCTAATCCAACCATCCCATAGTTCTATAATCTTCAAGGACCTTTCCAACCCATTCCATGGCTCCATAATCTCTAAGAACCTTTCTAATGCAACCATCCCATAGTTTTATCATCTTCAAGGACCTTTCCAACCCATTCCATGGTCCATGATCTTTAAGAACCCTTCCTATCACCTTCAAGGACCTTTCCAACCCATTCCATGGCTCCATGATTTTTAAGAGCCCTTCTAATCCAACCATTCCACAGTTCTATCATCTTCAAGGACCTTTCCAACCCATTCCATGGCTCCATGATCCTTAAGAACCCTTCTAATACAAACATTCCACAGTTCTATCACCTTCAAGGACCTTTCCAACCCTTTCCACGGCTCCATGATCTCTAAGAACCCTTCTCATCCAACCATCCCATAGTTCTATCACCTTCAAGGACCTTTCCAACCCATTCCACAGCTCCATGATCTCTAAGAACCCTTCTAATCCAACCATTCCACAGTTCTATCATCTTCAAGGACCTTTCCAACCCATTCCATGGCTCCATGATCTTTAAGAACCCTTCTATAACCTTCAAGGACCTTCCCAACCCATTCCACGGCTCCATGATCTTTAAGAACCCTTCTATAACCTTCAAGGACCTTCCCAACCCATTCCACGGCTCCATGATCTCTAAGAACCCTTCTATAACCTTCAAGGACCTTCCCAACCCATTCCACGGCTCCATGATCTTTAAGAACCCTTCTATAACCTTCAAGGACCTTCCCAACCCACTCCACGGCTCCATCACCTTTTAGGAGCTTCCCAACCCAACCGATCTATCGTTCTACGACCTTTAAGGACCCTTCCAACCCAACCGCCCCTCATTTCTTTGACCTTTCAGGACCTGCTCAAACAGATACTGGAAGGACGCCTTGTCGAGCACGGCCGTGCCGCGCGGTTTCTCCCCGGTGCCGCCGTTGTGCCGCGGCGCGTGGCGGAAGACGGCCGGCTCCGCCTCGTTCATGCCGTGCCAGTTCCGGAAGTAGAACCTGAGGTGGGAGAACCTTGGTTCTGTGATCTGTAAGGACCTTTCCAGCTTACCTGATGTTTTTTTAATCTGTAAGGACCTTCCCACTCCATCCCGTGCAATTTTAATCTGTAAGGACCTTCCCAATCCATCCCGAGCAATTTTAATCTGTAAGGACCTTCCCAATCCATCCCGAGCAATTTTAATCTGTAAGGACCTTCCCAATCCATCCCATGCGATTTTAAAATGTAAGGACCTTCCCAATCCATCCCGTGCAATTTTAATCTGCAAGGACCTTCCCAATCCATCCCGTGCGATTTTAATCTGTAAGGACCTTCCCAATCCATCCCGTGCAATTTTAATCTGAAAGGACCTTCCCAATCCATCCTGTGCAATTTTAATCTGTAAGGACCTTCCCAATCCATCCCGTGCGATTTTAATCTGTAAGGACCTTCCCAATCCATCCCGTGCGATTTTAATCTGTAAGGACCTTTCCAATCCATCCTGTGCAATTTTAATCTGAAAGGACCTTCCCAATCCATCCCATGCAGTTTTAATCTGAAAGGACCTTCCCAATCCATCCCGTGCGATTTTAATCTGCAAGGACCTTCCCAATCCATCCCGTGCGATTTTAATCTGCAAGGACCTTCCCAATCCATCCCGTGCAATTTTAATCTGCAAGGACCTTCCCAATCCATCCGTGCAATTTTAATCTGTAAGGACCTTCCCAATCCATCCCGTGTGATTTTAATCTGTAAGGACCTTCCCAATCCATCCCGTGCGATTTTAATCTGTAAGGACCTTTCCAACCCACCCCGTCGTCCTGTAATCTGTAAGGATCTTTCCAGCCTACCTCACATTTTTTTAATCTGTAAGGACCTTTCCAACCCGTCCCATGGTTCTGCTGTCTTTAAAGACTTTTCCAATGCATTCTCTGGTATTTTACTCTTCAAGGACCTTTCCCACACAACCCACGCGTTTTTTAATCTTGAGGACCCTTCCAACCCATCCCACGGTTTTTTAATCTTTAAGGACCTACCTATTCCACCCTATGCCTCTGTGATCTGTAAGGACCCTTCCAACCCATCCCATGGTTTTTCAATCTTTAAGGACCTACCTATTCCATCCCATGCTTCTGTGATCTGTAAGGACCCTTCCAACCCATCCCATAGTTTTTTTTAATCTTTAAGGACCTACCTATTCCACCCTATGCCTCTGTGATCTGTAAGGACCCTTCCAATCCATCCCATGGTTTTTTAATCTTTAAGGACCTACCTATTCCACCCTATGCCTCTGTGATCTGTAAGGACCCTTCCAACCCCTCCCATGGTTTTTCAATCTTTAAGGACCTACCTATTCCACCCTCTGTGATCTGTAAGGACCCTTCCAACCCATCCCATAGTTTTTTTTAATCTTTAAGGACCTACCTATTCCACCCTACGCCTCTGTGATCTGTAAGGACCCTCTCAACCCACTTCACAGCTCAACGACCTTCCAGGACCCTCTCAACCCATCTCTACGGTTCTACGACCTTCCAGGACCTTTCCACCCCAACCATTCCATCCTTCTGTTCCCTGCAAGGACCTGGCCAGTCCCACCCCAGGGTAGCTGTGAGCTGACAGGACCCGGCTCACCGGATACGGAAGTGCAGGCGGCGGTCGCGGTCCTCCACGGCACCGAAGCGGTGATTGGGTGGCAGCCAGGTCCTGGAAGGTGCATCGTACAGCGCAAACAGCGCCGCGCAGCGCGGGGAGATGCCTGCAGGGACAACCGGGCAGGTCCTGGAAGGTCACACAACTAGGGGGTGGGGGCAGCGGGGGGTCCTGGAAGGTCACAGATCTATAGGGTGGGTTGGGAAGGTCCTGGAAGGTCACTGAGCTGTGGGATGGGAGGGTCCTGGAAGGTGTAGAGTCATGGGGTGGGTAGGGAAGGTCCTTAAAGATCACAGGACGATTGTATGGGTTGGAAAGGTCCTTACAGATCACAGGACTACAGGACAGGTCAGAAAGGTCCTTACAGATCACAGGAATACGGGACGGGTTGGAAAGGTCCTTACAGATCACAGGAGTACAGCATGGGTTGGAAGGGTCCTTACAGATCACAGGACTACAGGATGGGCTGGAAGGGTCCTTACAGATCACAGGATTACATGACAGATTGGAAAGGTCCTTACAGATCACAGGACTACAGGAGGGGTTGGAAAGGTCCTTACAGATCACAGGAACATGGGACAGGTTGGAAAGGTCCTTACAGATCACAGGACTACAGGACAGGCTGGAAAGGTCCTCACAGATCACAGGAGTACAGGACAGGTTGGAAAGGTCCTTACAGATCACAGGAGTACAGGACAGCTTGGAAAGGTCCTTACAGATCACAGGACTACAGGGCAGGCTGGAAAGGTCCTTACAGATCACAGGAGGGGTTGGAAAGGTCCTTACAGATCACAGGACCATAAGACAACTCAGTAAGGTCCTTACAGATCACAGGACCACGGGACAGGTTGGAAAGGTCCTTACAGATCACAGGACTACAGGACAGCTAGGAAAGGTCCTTACAGATCACAGGACGGATTGGAAAGGTCCTTACAGATCACAGGAACATGGGACAGGTTGGAAAGGTCCAGATCACAGGACGGGTTGGAAAGGTCCTTACAGATCACAGGACTATGGGACGAGTTGGAAAGGTCCTTACAGATCACAAGACTACAGGACAGGATGGAAAGGTCCTTACAGATCACAGGACCACAGGACAACTCAGTAAGTTCCTTACAGATCACAGGACTATGGGACGGGCTGGAAAGGTCCTTACAGATCACAGGACCTCAGAACCTCCTCACTCCCCCCTTAATTAGTGGCTAACGAAGCTCCGTCTCACCGAGGCGCCGTGCCAACTCCACGCAGATCTCCTCAGCGCTCGGCTCTCCGCCGTCGCTCCGCCATCGCTCCTCCCCACCCCCATCCCCCCCCCCGTGCAGGAAAATGGCGACACCGGGGGGGGGGCTCACGGCGCTCCGGCACAGCGACATGGCCTGGGGGGGGAGGGGGGGGAGGGTTTAATTAGTGGCGGGGTTAATGAAGGGGTGGTTGGGACTCATTGGTTGGGGGGGGTTGCGGTGTGTTGGTGGGGGGGGGACCTACCTGGATCTGGGGCATAACGTGGTGGGGGGCACCTGTGGGGGGGGGGGGGGGCAGTGGGGGGGGAAAACTGGAAAGACATATGGGGGGGGGGGGTGGGGGGGGGGGGGGGTCCAAAAGAGTGGGGGGGAAAGGGGGTCCAAAGAGTGGGGGGTGGGGGGGGTCCCAAAGAGTTTGGTGGAAGGTGAGGGGTCCCAAGAGGGGGCTGGGGGGGGGCAAGGAAGGGATCTTAAAGTGGGGGGGGGGAGAGCAAGGAAGACGATCCCAAGGGATGGGGAGAGGGGGGTGCCAAAGACTGGGGGGGTGGGAAGGGATCCCAAAGATTGGGGGGGAGTGGGCCAAAGACTGGGAGGTGGGGGGGGGGTTCCAAAGAGTGGGGGGGTGGGAGGGGTTCCAAGAGTGGGGAGGGGTCCCAAAAATTGGGGGAGGGTGGGGGGGGTCCTCAAAGAGTGGGGAGGTGGAGGGGGGGGTCCCAAAGAGTTTGGGGGAGGGGGGGTTCCAAAGAGTGGGAGGGGGTCCCCAAAGATTCAGGGGGGGTGGGAGGGGATCCCAAAGACTGGGGGGGTGGGGGAGGTCCCAAAAGTTGGGGGGGTGGGAGGGAGTCCCAAAGAGTGGGGAGGGTGGGGGTTCTAAAGATTCGGGGGGGGGGGGGTGGGTTCAAGGAGTGGGGGTTGGGGGGGGTCAAAGAGTGGGGGGGGTGGGAGGGGGTCCCAAAGAGTGGAGGGGGGTGGGGGCATGGAAAGGGATCTTAAAGTGGAGGGAGGGGGATCCAAAAGGGGGGGGGGGAAAGGTTGGTAGAATATGGGGTGAGGGAAGGGGGGTCCCAAGGGGGGGGGCCAAGGGAGGGGGGGGGGGGGGGGAAAAAGAAAGGAAGTGGGATCCCAGGGTTGGGGGGGGGGGGGGTGATGGAAAAGGATCCCAAAGAAGGAAGGAACCCAAAGGGATCCCAAAAGAGGGGGGGGTGGGGGGGTCCCAAGGGGGGGGTGCAGGGAGGGGGGGGGGGGAGGGCAAGAAGGGGATCCCAAGGGATGAGGGGGGGGTCCCAAAGATTGGGGGGAGTGGGGCATGGAAAGGGATCTTAAAGTGGGGGGGGGGTTAGGGGTTAGGGTGGGGGGGGAAGGTGGTAGAATATGGGGTGAGGGGGGGGGGTCCCAAGGGGGGGTGAGGGGGGGGGGGGGGCAAGGGGGGGGACCCAAGGTTGGGGGGGGGGGGGATAAGGGGGTCCCGGGAAAACCCGGGGGGGGGGGGGGGGTGGGGGGGTCCCCCGGGGGGGCCCACGGGGGGGGGGGGGGAGGAGCAAGGAAGGGTGGATCCCAAGTGTTGGGAGGGGGAGGGGGGGGGTGATGGAAAGGATCCCAAAGAAGGAAGGATCCCAAAGGGATCCCAAAAGAGCGGCAGCCAATGAGGACGGGGGCCCACATCCCCCCCCCCCCCCAAACCCCCCACCCCACACCGCCCCCACGCCCCACAACCCCCAGCACCGGTTCCGCACCGCTTTCACTTCCGTCCTCCTTCCGCTTCCGGTTTCGCCCCCGCGCTTCCGCTCCGGCCTCGCATCCGCTTCCGCAGCCGCCGCCCATTGGGCGACAGAAACGGCGCGGGCCATTGGGAACGCTCCGGGGGCGGGGGCTTTTTTTTTTGTGAATGGCGGTGTGGGGGGGCGGGGTTATCGACGGGGCTGGCCAAAAGGGGGGCGTGGCCACTGGGAAGCGCTGATGAATGGGGAAGGCCCTTGGGGGGGTGGGGGGCAGAGGGGCCGAACCGAGGGGGGGCCAAGCTCGATGTGGGGTGGGGGGCAGCAACACTTGGGGGGTGGGGGTTTGTGAACGTTGGGGTTGAAATTGGGGGGGGTCGTGGGGGGGGGGAGCCAGATGGAAATAGGGGGGGGAAATGGGCCGGGGACGGGGGGGCGCTGAGGGATGCGGGGGGATAACTTTGGGGGGGGGGGGACTGGGGGGGGGGGTGGGGGGGGGCAACAGCTGCGTGGTGCAGCGTTTGCGTGGGGCAGGGAGTGATTTGGGGGGATGGGGATCTGTGGGGGCGGGGGGGTTTGTTTGGGGCAGCAGATCGTGGGATGGAGGGTCCAGGGAATCTATGGGTGGGAACGGGGCAGGAGGTGGGGATCTATGGGGGGGGATTATGGGGCTGGGAACGGCCCCCTGTGGGGAGTGAGTCGGGAATCTATGGGGCAGTGGTTGGGAATTACGGGGCTGGGAACGGAGTCCCTTGGGGCAGTGAGCTGGGAATCTATGGGGCTGGGAATTGTCGTATGGGGCATGCGTCTGGGAACTATGGGGGGGAAAGGGCATCCCATGGGGAGCGAGTCTGGGGAATCTAGGGGGTGGGGAACGGCGTCCCTGTGGGGCAGTGAGCCTGGAATCTATGGGGCTCAGAATTATGGGGCTGGGAACGGCATCCCTATGGGGGAAGGAGTCGGGAATCTAGGGGTGGGAATCTATGGGGCTGGGGGGAAATGGCGTTTGGGGCGGGTGTCTGGGAATCTATGGGGCTGGGGAGGTCCTATGGGGCGGGCGCGGGGAATTAGGGGTTGGGAAACAGCGGCCCATGGGGAGCGAGTCTGGGAAATCATGGGGGCGGGGAATTATGGGGCTGGGGGAAAAACAGCATCCTATTGGGCGCGAGTCTGGGAATCTTGGGGTGGGAACGGGTCCTGTGGGCAGTGAGCCTGGGAATCTATGGGGTCAGAATCATGGGGCTGGGAAAACGCTCCCTAGGGGGTAATTGAGTCTGGGAATCATGGGGGGGAACTATGGGGCTGGGGAAGGGTCCCTATGGGGCGTGGTCTGGGAAATTATGGGGCTGGGGGGGCCCTTGGCCCGGGGGGGAATCTATGGGGGCGGGGGGACGGGGCCCGGGGGGGGAATCTATGGGGCTGGGAATTTATGGGGTGGGAACGGTGGCCCTTTGGTCAGGAGTCTGGGATCTATGGGGCTGGAAACTATGGGCTGGGAACGGCGTCCCTATGGGGCAGCGAGTTGGCAACTATGGGGCTGGGAACGGGGCCCTATGGGGCAGTGAGTCGGGAATCTATGGGGCCTGGGAATCTAGGGGGCTGGGAATCTTGGGGCTGGGAACGGTGACCGAGGGGCCGGGTCGAGAACAGGGGGCTGAGAATTATGGGGCTGGGATGGGCACCCTATGGGGCAGTGAGTCTGGGGAATCTATGGGGCTGGGAATCTATGGGGCGGGGGGGTCCCTTGGGGCATTGGGCTGGGTCTATGGGGTGGGGGGGTCCCTAGGGGGCAGCGAGTCAGGGAACTTGGGGCTGGGACCTATGGGGCTGGGGGGGTGTCCCTATGGGGCAGTGGTTGGGAATCTATGGGGCTGGAACTATGGGGCGGGGGGGTCCCATGGGGCAGTGCGTCTGGGAATTATGGGGTTGGGAACAGCGGCCCATGGGGGCAGCGGTCTGGGAATTATGGGGTGGGAATCTTGGGGCGGGAAAGTCCTATGGGCTGAGTCTGGGAACTTGGGGCTTGAGAATCTTGGGGCTGGGATGGGTTGCCCTATGGGGCAGTGCATCTGGGACTTGGGGCTGGGAATCTATGGGGGCTGGAACGGCGGCCTTGGGGCAGTGAGTTGGGAATCTACGGGGCTGGGAAGTGTCGTAGGGGCTGGTCTGGGAATTATGGGGCTGGGAACGCGGCCCTATGGGGCAGTGAGTCTGGGAATCTATGGGGCTGGGAACGGTGGGGCCCGGGGGGCAGTGAGCTGGAATTATGGGGTCAGAATCTATGGGGCTGGGAACCATCCCTATGGGGTAATGAGTCTGGGAATCTATGGGGCTGGGGAATCTATGGGGGGGTGGGTCCTTGGGGGCCGTGGCGGAATCTGGGGCTGGGGGAAAAGGGGGGCTTGGGGCATTACTGGGAATCTATGGGGCGGGAAGGGGTCCTTGGGGGCACGGTCTGGGAACCTTGGGGTGAGAACTATGGGGCTGGGAAAACGGCGGCCCCCTTGGTCAGCGGTCGGGAATCATGAACTGGGAATCTAGGGGTGGAATCTATTGGGGGCTGGGAACGGGACCGTAGGGCGTGAGTCTGAGAATCTATGGGGCTGAGAATCATGGGGGCTTGGGATGGGCGTCCCTATGGGGCAGTGCGTCTGGGAATCTATGGGGCTGGGAATCTATGGGGCGGGGGGGTTCCCTGGGCTGAGTCTGGGAATCTATGGGGCTGGGAATCTATGGGGCTGGGGGGGCCCTGGTCGGGTCTGGGAATTTGGGGGCGGGGAATCATGGGGCGGGGGGTGTCCCTATGGGCAAGGTCTGGGATCTAGGGGCTGGCATTTGGGGCTGGCAATCTAGGGGGGCAATCTATGGGGCTGGGAATTATGGGGCTGGGGAACTATGGGGCGGGTCCCCACGAATGCGGCTGCACAAAGAGGGACGACCGCCACGCTTCCATCACTTTATTGGTGCTGGCTGGGGGGGGCGGGGGTCAGAAGTTGGGGGGGGGGGCCCCCACAACCCCCCGACCCCCGCCCCACAACTGGGGGGGGGCCTTCCCACCCCAAAAAGGCCGCCCCCTCCCCTCCCCCCCCCCCTATTGTGTGTGTGTGTCCCAAAAGTGGGCAAAGCCAGGCGGATGGGGGGGGGGGGTGAGCGCATTGTGCCCCCCCCAGGGGGGCTGAAGTGTGGGGGGGGGGGATAAAATGGGGAGGGGGCACTGAAAATTTGGGGCGGGGGGGGGGCGCGACCCAAGCCTTCCCCGCCCCCCCCTTCCTCCTGGCCCTTTTTTGGGGTTTTTAGAGAGCTTCGGGCGCCCCCCCCCGCCCCCCCACCCCCCCCAGCTGGCCGTTTCCCCCCCCTGCCCCCCCCCCCCCCCCCCCCCCCCGGGCCCCTTTGGCGTTGGGGACCCAACCCCAAACCAGCGCTGCATGTGGTGCTTCGCCTCCTGCCAACAAGGGAAATTTTTGGGGGGGGGGGGGGGTTAATTGGGGGGGGGGGGGGGGGAAAAAAAAGGGGGGGGGGGGTGGGGGGGGGGGTGGGGGGGGCAGGGGGGGTGGGGGGTCCTGCGGCTTGGTGGGTTCGAGCACTGCAGTCTTTGGGGGGGGCATTTTGGAGGGGGGGGGGGGGGGGGGGGGAAAATTTTGGGGGGGGGTTGGGAATGGGTTTTTTGGGGGGGGTGGGGGGGGATGGGGGGTCCGGTGGGGGGGGAAAAGGGGGGGGGGGGGGGGGGGGGATTTGGGGGTGGGGGGGGAAGGGGGGGTTGGGTTTGGGGGGGGAAGGGGGGAAGGGGGGGGGGTGGGGGGGGGTTTGGGGGCACGGGTTTGGGGGGGGCATTGGGGGGGATGGGGGGGGAATTTTGGGGGGGGGGGAGGGGGGGGGGGGGGGGGGGTTGGGGTGGGGGGGGGGGTGGGGGGGGGGGGTTTGGGGGGGGGGGGGGGGGGGTGGGGGGGTGGGGGGGGGGGGGGGGGCAAAATGGGGCTGGGGAGGGGGGAATTGTGAGGATTGGGCCCGGTGGGGGATCTGGCCCAAAATGGGGGGGAATTGTGGGCGATTGGGGCAAAGGGGGTCTGGAAAAGTGGGGATTGGCCCTTTTGGGGGGATTAGTTGAAAGTGGGGATTGGCCCAAAATGGGGGGAATGAGAAAAGGAAATTGGAAAAATTGGGGGGTTGAATCAATGTGGGGGGGAAAAGTGGGGATGAGTGGGGGGATAGGGGGCATTGAGCCTAAAGAGGATGGGGGTAGAAAGTGGGGGGTTGGCCCAAAAGGGGGATTGGAAAAAGTGGAATTTTGGGAAAGGGGGATTGAGCCAAAAGGGGGGGAATGGTTAAGAAAGGGGGGTTGATGGGGGGGGGGATTGACCCAAAAATGGGGAAATTGGAGGTGGGGGGCCCCATCCCAAAAGGGGTTTTGGGCCCAAACCTTTGGGGGTCGGCCCAAAAGTGGGTTCTGGGGAAAATGGGGGGCCTGGAAAAGGGGGGGGTTGGCCTAAGTGGGGTCTGGAAAAAATGGGGGGATGTTTTCCGGGGGGGGGGGAAAAAGTGGCATTGAATAAAATTTGGGGGGGGAGGAAAATTTGGGACTTTGGGCCCAGAAAGGGGGGGATCTGAGCCCAAAAACTGGGGACTACCCGAAAGTGGGGTCTGGCCCAAAGTGGGATTGAGCCCAAAATGGGGATGAGCCAAAAAGTGGGGATCTGAACCCAAAAATGGGGGATCTGAGACCAAAATTGGGGATCTGGCCAAAAGTGGGTCTGAGCCAAAAACGGTGGGACTGGCCAAAAGTGGGGGATCTGAGCCTAAAAGTTGGGTTGAATCAAAAAGGGGACCTGGCCCAAAACGGGGTTGGCCAAAAGTGGGATTGAGCCCAAAAGGGGGTCTTAGCCCAAAAGGGGGACTGAACCAAACGGGGGCGGCGCAAAAATGTGGGGCTGAGCCCCGAAAGTGGGAACTGAGCCCAAACGGGGGGAGAGCCTAAAAGTGGGGATCTGACCCAAAAGTGGGGATTGGCCAAAAAGTGGGGATAACCAAAGGGGGACCGAGCCCAAAAAACGGGGGATTGGCCAAAAGTGGGACCTGGCCCAAAACGGGGCCCTGAGCCAAAAAGCCGGACTGACCCAAAAGTGGGCTGAATAAAAGTGGGGATCTGAGCCTAAAATGGGACTGAGCCCAAAAGTGGGATCTGCGCCCGGGGTGTGAGCCCAAAGTGGGGATCTGAGCCCAAAAGTGGGGTCTAGCCAAAAGTGGGGATTGAGCCAAAAAGTGGGGATCTGAGCCCAAAACGTGGGGATCTGAGCCCAAAACGTGGGGATCTGAGCCCAAAACGTGGGGATCTGAGCCAAAGGGGCCCTAGCCTAAAGTGGGATCTGAACAAAAAGTGGGGACTGGCCCAAAAAATGGGGTTTTGGGCCCAAAGGGGACTGGCCCAACAAAGGGGGACTGAGCCCAAAAACGTGGGGCCTTGGCCCAAACGGGGTCTGAGCCCAAAACGTGGGGATCTGAGCCTAAAAAGTGGGGATCTGAGCCCAAAACGGGGGATCTGAGCCCAAAAAGCGGGCATTTGAGCCCAAAACGTGGGGATCTGAGCCCAAAACGTGGGGAACTGAGCCTAAAAAGTTGGGATCTGAGCCCAAAACGTGGGGACCTGAGCCCAAAAAGTGGGTTTTTGGGCCCCAAATGTGGGGACCTGAGCCTAAAAAGTGGGGACCTGAGCCCAAAATGTGGGGACCTGAGCCCAAAACGTGGCGATCTGAGCCCAAAAAGTGGCAATCTGAGCCCAAAAAGTGGCAATCTGGCCCAAAAAAGTGGGGACCCTGAGCCCAAAAAGGGGATTCTGACCCAAAAAGTGGGATTGAGCCCCAAATGGCAATCTAGCCAAAAAGTTTGGGGATTTAGCCCAAAAGGGGGACCTGGCCCAGAAAGGGGGTTTTGAGCCCAAAACGTGGGGACCTGAGCCTAAAAAGTGGGGACCTGAGCCCAAAACGTGGGGACCCGGCCCAAAACGTGGGGACCTGAGTCCAAAACGTGGGGACCTGAGAGCCTAAAAAGTGGGGACCTGAGCCCAGAAAGTGGCAATCTGAGTCCAAAACGAGGGGATCTGAGCCTAAAAAGTGGGGATCTGAACCCAAAATGTGGGGACCTGACTCCAGAAAGTGGCGATCTTAGCCCAAAACGTGGGGCAGAGCCAAAAAGGGGGATGAGCCCAAAACCGGGGATCGGCCAAAAAACGGGGGATTGAGCCAAAAAGTTTGGCCAATTGGCCAGATGTGGTGTTGGCCCAAAAATGGGGGAATTGAACCCAAAACTGGGGATCTGAGCCCAAAAATGGGGCTTAGCCCAAAAGGGGTGGGGACCCCTGGGACCCCCAAAAAACGTGGGTGATCGAGCCAAAAGTGGGGATCCCCAGAAAGTGGGGGGGGATCTGAGCCCAAAAAATGGGGACCTGAGCCCAGAAAGCGGGGATCTGAGCCCAGATAGTGGGGATCTTAGTCCAAAACGTGGGGATCTGAGCCTAAGAAGCGGGGACCTGAGCTTAAGAAATGGGGATCTGAATCAAAAATGTGGGGATCTGAGCCCAAAAAGCCGGGATCTGAGCCCAAAACGTGGCGATCTGAGCCCAAAACGTGGCGATCTGAGTCCAGAAAGTGGGGACTTGAGCCAAAACGTGGCGATCTGAGCCCAAAACTTGGCGATCTGAGCCCAAAATGTGGCGATCTGAGCTTAAAAAGCGGGGACCTGAGCCCAAAATGTGGGGATCTGAGCCCAGAAAGTGGGACTTGAGCCAAAACGTGGCGATCTGAGCCCAAAACGTGGCGATCTGAGCCTAAAAAGTGGGGACCTGAGCCAAAAAGTGGGGATCTGAGCCCAGAAAGCGGGGATCTTAGTCCAAAACGTGGGGATCTGAGTCCAAAGCGTGGCGATCTGAGCCTAAAAAGTGAGGATCTGAGCCCAGAAAGCGGGGATCTGAGCCCAAAATGTGGGGACTAGAGCCCAAAACGTGGGGATCTGAGCCCAAAACATGGGGACCTGAGCCCAAAACGTGGCGATCTGAGCCTAAAAAGTGGGGCCGAAAATTGGCCTAAAAAAAGTGGGACTGACCCAAAATGGGGTCAAGTGAAAAGTGGGGATCTAGCAAAAGTGGGGATCTGGCCCAGGAAACGGGGATTCCCTGGGTCTGAGCCTAAAAAGTGGGGACCTGAGCCCAGAAAGCGGGGACCCGATCCCAAAAAGCGGGTTTTTGGGCCCCAAACATGGGGATCTGAGCCCGGAAAGCGGGGACCCGAGCCCAAAAAGCGGGTTTTTGGGCCCCAAACATGGGGACCTGAGCCCAAAATGTGGGGACCTGAGCCAGAAAGCGGGGACCCGAGCCCAAAAATCGGGGTTTTTGGGCCCAAAATTGGCGACCCGAGCCGCAGACGCCGGCACTCACGGGCGGCAGGGACTCGTAGACGTCGACGGGGTCGAGGCCGCCGGGCCCCAGGCGCTTCTGCCTCTCCTCCTCCTCGTACTCCTTCATGGCCCTCTCGATGCGCGCCTTGGCCCGGCCGCGCACGCGCTCCTTGAAGGCCTCCAGCTCGTCGTTGAAGCCCTCCATGTACTGCTGGTCGGCGGTCTGAGGGCCGGGGGGGGTGGGTTTGGGTGGGAATCCCTCCTTTTTGGGGTTTTTTTTTGGGGGGGGGGGGTTTGGGGGGTGATGCTCACCTTGATCTTGGTGAAGAACTGGCGGAAGCAGGCGCGAGGATCGACTTTGAGGCTCTTGGCCAACTCCAGGATGAACTGCATGACGATGGTCTGGTGGGCGACCTGCTCCATCAGAGCCTGCTTCTGTAAGGGGGGGACAAAGGGGGGTCAGGGGGGGGGCAGGAGACTAAAGGGAATCCATAAAAGGTGCCCCAAAAGGAGCATCGAAGGGAGATGCCAAAGGGAGAGCCCAAAGGGAGGGCCCTAAAGGGAGAGCCCTAAAGGGGAAGCCCTAAAAGGGAGAGCCCTAAAAAGGAGACCCAAAGGGAGATCCCAAAAGGAGACCCCTAAAAGGGAAGCCCTAAAGGGAGAGCCCTAAAGGGGGAGCCCCAAAGGGAGAGCCCTAAAGGGAGAACCCTAAAAGGGAGATCCCAAAGGGAGAGCTCTAAAGGGGGAGCCCTAAAAGGGAGACCCCTAAAGGGAGACCCCTAAAGGGGGAGCCCTAAAGGGGGAGCCCTAAAAGGGGGAGCCCTAAAAGGGGGACTCCTAAAAGGGGGACTCCTAAAAGGGGGACCCCAAAAGGGAGATCCCAAAGGGAGAGCCCTAAAGGGAGAGCCCTAAAAGGGAGACCCCTAAAAGGGAAACCCAAAGGGAGAGCCCTAAAGGGAGAGCCCTAAAGGGAGACCCTAAAAGGGAGACCCCTAACGGCGGGACCCTCTAAAGGGGGGAGCCTACAGGGGAGCCCTAAAAGGGAGCACCACAGGGAAGATCCCAAAGGGAGAGCCCTAAGGGAGAGAGGGCCCTTAAAAGGGAGAATCCCTAAAGGGAGACCAAAGGGATCCGATCAAAGGGTGAGAGCCCTAAAGGGAGAGCCCTAAAAGGGAGAGCCCTAAAAGGGAGACCCAAAGGGAGATCCCAAAAGGAGAGCCCTAAAGGGAGACCCCTAAAAGGGAGACCCCTAAAGGGAGACTCCTAAAAGGGAGACCCAAAGGGACACTGCAAAAGGGAGAGGAGACCAAAAGGGAGGACACAGCAGATCCCAACAGGGAGGACCACACAAGGGCGACCCACAAGGAGGAGAACCCCAAAAGGAGCCTCAAATGGAGAGCCCAAAGGGAGAACCCCAAAGGGAGAACCCCAAAGGGAGACCCCTAAAGGGGGACCCCTAAAGGGGGACTCCTAAAAGGGAGACCCAAAGGGACGCTGCAAAAGGGAGACCCCAAAAGGGAGACCCAAAGATCCCAAAGGGAGCCCCCAAAGGGAGCCCCCAAAAGAGAGAACCCCAAAAGGAGCCTCAAATGGAGAGCCCAAAGGGAGACCCCCAAAGGGAGAACCCCAAAGGGAGACCCCTAAAGGGGAGACCCCTAAAGGGGGACCCCTAAAGGGGGACTCCTGAAAGGGAGACCCAAAGGGACACTGCAAAAGGGAGACCTCCAAAAGGGAGACCCCCAAAAGGGAGACCCAGAGATCCCAAAGGGAGCCCCCAAAGGGAGACCTCAATGGGGACCCCAAAGGGAGACCTCAATGGGAGACCCCAAAAAGGAGACCCTCAAAAGGAGCCTCAAAAGGAGATCCCAAACAGTGACCCCAAAGAGAGACCCCCAAAGGGAGAATCCCAAAAGGAGCCTCAAATGGAGATCCCAAACAGAGACCCCAAAAGGAGGCCTCAAAAGGAGACCTCAATGGGGACCCCAAAGGGAGACCCCAAAGGGGAGACCCTCAAAAGGAGCCTCAAATGGAGATCCCAAAGGGAGACCCCAAAAAGAGACCCCCAAAGGGAGATCCCAAAGGGAGACCCCAAAAGGGAGACCCCCAATGGGGACCCCAAAAGGGAGACCCCAAAAGGGAGAACCCCAAAAGGAACCTCAAATGGAAATCCCAAAGGGAGACCCCAAAAGGAGGCCCCAAAGGGAGACCCCAAAGGGAGATCCCAAAGGAGGACCCCCCATGGGAGACCCCCAATGGGAGACCCCCAAAAGGGAGCCTCAAAGGGAGATCCCAAAGGGAGACCCCAAAGGGAGATCCCAAAAGGGGACCCCAAAGGGAGATCCCAAAAAGGAGACCCCCAAAGGGAGCCTCAAATGGAGATCCCAAAGGGGAGACCCCCAAACGGAGAACCCAAAAGGGAATTCCCAAAGGGAGACCCAAAAGGGGGACCCCCAACGGGAGATCCCAAAATGGAGACCCCAAAATGGAGATCCCAAAGGGAGACTTCAATGGGGACCCCAAACAGAGACCCCAAAAACCTCAAGAGCCCCAAACGGAGCTCGCCCCCCCCCCAAAAAAACAGGAGCCCCAAATGGAGCCTCCAAAAAAGCCCTAAAAAGAACCTAAAAAGAGCCCCCCAAAAAAGCCCTAAAAAGAACCTAAAAAGAGCCCCAAACCCCCAAAAGGAGCCCCAAAAGAAACACACAGAGCAGAGCACGGGCTGCTGCCCGCAGCCTTTCCCAGGAGGATCCATTTGCGGACCCCCCCCCAAAAAAAAAGGGGGGGGGGTGGCGTTTCCATCGCCTTTTCCACTCAGAGCCCCTCAGCCCTCACCCCAAAAAAACCCCAATTCCCAAAGGAACCACCCCTCCCACCCCCAAAATCCCAAATCCTGGGGACCGGACTCATTCCCTCCCCCCTATTCCCTACAGAACACCTTTGTGCCTCCTCCAACCCCCCCCCACCCCCCCCAAAAAACCCCAAAGTGTTGGGAGGGGGGGGGGGGAGGGGGCTCCTTCCATCCCCTTCTCCATTTGGAGACCCTCAACATCCCTCCCCCCCCCCCAAAAAAAGACTCCAAATCACAGAGAGGGGGGGCACTGAACCCCCCAAAAAACGGGCACGGGGGGGGCGGGGGGGGGTCCAGACCTCTTCCACCTCCAGGTCGATGCACCAGATGACCAGGTAATTAGCGGTCTCCTCGCAAACGAGGTGCGGGTTGTCAGAGAGGTACTTCTGGCTGTCGTCCCAGCGCCGCAGCATCCCTGGGGGGGGGACGGGGGGTCCAAAATGAGACATCGTCCAATAGAAACACAGAATGGGCCCCAAAAGGTCAGGCCTCAGAAAGGAACAATTCTGCCCAAAAGAGAGAAATTAGTCCTCCAAAGGGACAGAGAGATTGGTCCTCCAAAGGAAGAGAGGGACCGGTCCTCCAAAAGGACAGAGAGATTGGTCCTCCAAAGGGAGAGAGAGACCGGTCCTCCGAAAGGACAAAGAGATTGGTCCTCCAAAGGGAGAGAGAGACCAGTCCTCCAAAGGGAGACAGAGACCGGTCCTCCAAAGGGAGAGAGGGACTGGTCCTCCGAAACGACACAGAGATTGGTCCCCCAAAGGGAGAGAGAGAGGAACCAGTCCTCCAAAGGGAGACTGAAACCAGTCCTCCAAAGGGAAAGAGAGATTGGTCCTCCAAAGGGAGAGAGAGACCGGTCCTCCAAAGGGAGAGAGAGATTGGTCCTCCAAAGGGAGAGAGGGACCGGGCCTCCAAAAGGACAGAGAGATTGGTCCTCCCACGGGAGAGAGAGACCGGTCCTCCAAAAGGAGAGAGAGATTGGTCCTCCAAAGGGAGAGAGAGACCAGTCCCCTGAAAGGACAGAGAGATTGGTCCTCCAAAGGGAGAGAGAGATTGGTCCTCCAAAGGGAGAGAGAGACCGGTCCTCCAAAGGGAGAGAGAGATTGGTCCTCCAAAGGACAGACGAGGACGGTTCCTCCAAGGGAGGAGCAGAGACGTCCTCCAAAGGGATACTGAGGCAGAGGACCGGGCCTCCAAAAGGACAGAGAGATTGGTCCTCCAAAGGGAGAGAGAGACCGGTCCTCCAAAAGGAGAGAGAGATTGGTCCTCCAAAGGGAGAGAGAGACCAGTCCCCTGAAAGGACAGAGTAGATTGGTCCTCCAAAGGGAGAGAGAGAGATTGGTCCTCCAAAGGAGAGAGGAGTTGGTCCTCAACAGGAGAGAGGGACCGGCTCTCCAAGGAGGAAGGAGAAATGTGGGAAATGAGGGAAATGTGTGGGGTGGGAGGGACCCCCAGGTTGGGGGTATAGGGCAGGATGTGGGGCAGGATCCCCAGGTTAGGGGGGTTGTGTGGGGGGGGTTTGCGCAGGGTAAGGGTAGGACCCCCAAATTGAGGGGGGTGAGGGGTAGGGATGGGATGGGGGAGGGGGAGAGATGTGGGGCAGCCCCCCCTCACCGAAGTGCTTGATCTGCTTCTCGTGGCGCTCCACGAAGGTTTTGTGCTTCTGCTCCTTCTGCTCCTCCGTCTCTCCTTCTCCTCTGCCTTCACGTTGAAAACGCTCTGGGGGGAGGAGGAAGGGGGGGGGCACAATGTGACCCCAACGATGGCACCCATGGGGTGGGGGGGTGGTTAAACCCAATGGGGGGGGGGCACCCACCTAAATGAGGAAAACCCGACGTGACCCCGATGGGGCACCAAAAAGGGGGAGATCCAACATGATCCCAATGGGGCACCAATGGGGGGGGGGGGGAATCCAACGGGGAAACCCAGTGGGGGGTGGAGGGGAACTCAATGGGTGCAGCAATGTGAGGGGGGTGGGGGGGGGGGACCCAATGGGGGGGGAAAACCCAACGTGACCCCAGCAGGGGCATCAATAGGGCAGATGCCAACTCAATGGGGAAGACCCAACGGGGGGCAATCCCAAGGCGTGGGGGGGGGGTGTGGTGGGGAAATGGGGGGGGGTTTTACACCCCTCCCCCCGCCCACCTTGCTGAAGCCGTCCTTGCTCAGCGTGTCGACGTTCCACGGCATGTTCTTCTCCTTCTTGCGCAGCTCCTCCATTTTGCTCTCCCAATTCCTCTCCTCGTGGCGCAGCTGCTGAGCCTCCGCTTGCAGCCTCTCCCGTTCCCCCCGGACCCCCCCGGACCCCCCCCCGGGTTCAGCCACTTCCAACTCTTTCAGTTTCCTCTGGCACTCGGCGAGTTTCCGTTTGCATTCCCTGCAGCCCTTGTCCAGCTCCTCTTTCTCTTTCTGGAACTGTTCCATCCTCTCCACACGGGCCTGGAAATGGGGGGCAGGGGGGGGGAAGGGGGGGGTCGTCTCATGTTTTTGGGGCTTGGAGGGGTAGGGAGCAAGGAACAAAATTCTTGCCCCCTCCCCAACCTCCCCATCCCAGTGCATCCAGTAGGGACAGCACTGAGCAGGGATGACTTTCTTGGGAAAAATGAGGGGAGGGGTTGGAGGGGGGGGTTCAGCCTCCTTCCCCAAGGAGGTGGGAAGGGGGGAGCCAAAGTCTGTTCTGTAAGACAACTCTGGGGAGGGGATGGTGACCCCCATGGGGACGGTCCTGGGGAGGGGATGCAGAGCAGCACGGAGACCCACGTAGGGACAAGATGGGGACCGCTGTGAGGATGGGACAGGGACAAAAATCTGAGGAGGGGGTGGTGACCCCCACAGGGATGGGATGGGGACAGCTCTGAGAGACAGCGATCCCCACGGGGGCAGCTGTGAGGAGGGGATGGGGACCACCGTGGAGACCCCCATAGGGAGAGGATGGGGACCACCATGAGGACGGGATGGGGACTCCCATAGGGACAGCCCTGCAGAGGGGGTGGGGACCCCCGTGGGGACAGAATGGGGACAGCCCTGCGGAGGGGGGTGGGGAGAGAATGGGGAGAAGACAGGGACAGGGCAGGGGACAATGCTGGGGGCTCACACGGGGTCTGGGATGAGGACAGGAGGGGGTCCCCAATGGGGAGAGCCTCGGGAACCCCCGTGGGGATGGGATGGGATGAGGACCCCCACGGGGACAGGGATGGAGGGACGTCCCCATGGGGATGGGGATGGGATGAGGACCCCCACGGGGACAGGGATGGAGGGACGTCCCCATGGGGATGGGAATGGGGGTCTCAATAGGGACAGAAGTCGGGACGGGACTGAGCCCCCAATGAGGACGAGATGGGGACAGCCGGGGGGGGGCTGCCCTGAGGACCCCACGGAGAGGGGATCGAAGACGCCAAAGGAGACCAACCTTGGGCAGGAGTGGGGACCTCCATGGGGACAGCTCTAAGAAAGGGGGGGGACACAAAATGGGGTCTCCCACGAGGACGGGGCTGGGAAGAGGATGAAGACCCCCCCCCCTCAAAGTTGGGGGGCGCTGAGGAGGGGCTGCGGGCCCTCGGGGGATGGGCACCGGTAACCACGGCAACGGGGACACCGCCGGGGGGGCGAGGGGAAAAAGGGGCAGCGGGGGGAAGGGGGGCATCGCCATGGCAACGGGGAGGGGGTGGGGGGTGGGGGGGGCGCGGTCGCCATGGCAACGCGGCCTACGGGCAGAGCCGGGCCCTGAGGCCGGGCCGCGCCCCACCTGGTGCCGCCATCGGAAGAGGGAGGCGGTGTCGATGTTGGGGTGCGTCTCGTCCTCATCGTCCGACACCTCGATGTGGTCCCAGACGCTGTAATCCACCATAGCGGAACCGCACCCCTCCGAACCGCCCCCCCCCCGCGCCGCCCCGCCGCTCTCGGCCGCTTCTGGAAACCTCCAGAGCACGGCGCGCCCACTTCCGGTCGCTGGGTGTGACGCACTTCCGGTTGCGACGCGCTTGGGGGGGCGTGCGCACGCGTAATGGAGCGCACGGTGAGGGACGGCGAGAGAAAGATGGCGGCGGATTTAAAGGGACAGCGGTCGGAAAATTGGGTGCGGGGATGGGGGGCGGAGGGGTGGGGGAGCAACGGGGTGGAGGTGGGGGGGTGGGATGTAGGAATATGGGGGGGGAAATGTGGGGCATGGATATGGGGTGTGGGATATGGGGTATAGGATACAGGATATGGGGTATGGGGATGTGGGGTATGGGATACAGAATATGGGATATGGGATGTGGGGTGTGGGGATGTGGGGTATGGGATACAGGATATGGGGTATTGGATATGGGATACTGGGTATGGGGTATGGGATATGGGGTATGGGGTATGGTGGAATGTATGGGTAATGGGGATTTGGGGTAATGGGATACCGGATGTGGGGTCGAGGCTAGGGGTTATGGGTATGGGTATGGGATATGGGGATATGGGGTATGGGGTATGATGTAATTAGGAGCCGGTCCTATATGGGGGAGGGGATATGGGGATTGGGGTATGGGATGCGGAGACCAACAGATCTTGGGGACTACATGATCTGGGGTGACGCGGCTATGGGGAGCTGAGGATATGGGCTATTGGGTATTGGGGATGCGGTGTATGGGATATGGGATACTGGGGTCTGAGGCCATGGATTCTCGGGGAGTATGTGGAATGGGGTATGGGGTATGGGCTACCTGGGTGGGGAGACGGGCTATGGCGATGGGGATAGGCATCGGGGGGTATGGGTTACGGGGTATGAGGGTATGGGATATGGGAATATGGGATACAGGATGTGGGGTATGGGGATGTGGGGTATGGGATATGGGATATGGGGTATTGGATATGGGATACTGGGTATGGGGTATGGGATACGGGGTACGGGATACGGGATACGGGTTGGGATATAGGGATCTGAGGGTGTGGAGGATAATGGGATATGGGTTCTGGGGGCCTCTGGGGTATGGGATCGGGATGGTGGCGGTATGGACTACTGGGATACTGGGTATGGGACATGGATACTGGGGTATGGTATTGGGGTAGGGGCTAGGGGCTATGGGATAAATGGGAGTACTGAGGAATATGTGTAATGGGGTCCAGATATTGGATACCAGGATATGGGGTATGGGATATGGCATACGGGATATGGGGTACGAGGATATGGGGATATGGGGAATCGGGATCTGGGTATGGGATATGGGGATCTGAGAGATATGGGGTCATGGACATCACCGCTACAGGATATAGGGGCTACAGGGTCTGTGGAATGGGGGCCGAGGATATGGGGCGATGTGCTATGGGAAGCATGGGGTATGGATGTGGGGTAATGGGGAGTGACGGGATTGGGTGTCTGGGGTTGAGGTATGGGATAATGGGATACGGGACTATGGCGTAAATAGCATAGGGGACTATGGTACTACCACCGGGTTTGGGGTCTGCGGGTACTGGATCCGGCATCGGGAGGTGGGGTCTGAGATGGTGGGGGACTGTGGGGTATGGGGACTATGGCTCACAGGATGTGGATCATGGGCATGTGGGGGGTCGGGGGCCTGGGGGCCCAGGGGGTACGGGGAGGCTGGATGATGGGGGTGGGGTCGGGCTTGTCCCTGCCCTGGGGGTGTCCCCATCCCATTATGGGGTGACTCATGGGGGTCCCCACCCCATTCTGAGGTGACCCATGGGGGTCTCCGCCCCGCGTTGTCCTGCTCGAACAAGACAGGGTTGGGGTTTTTTTTGGGGGGGGGGGGGGGGAGGTTTTTTTTTTTTTTTTGGGTGTGGTGGTGGTGGGGAGGCGGGGGGGGGCGGAGCTCGGTACCCGCAGCCCCGCGCATGCGTCGGACCCAGCCGCAGCCCCGCACCGCCGCCGGGACCCCCCCGGGCCCCTTCTGCCCCATAGCAACCCCATAGCAACCCCATAGCATCCCCATAGCATCCCCATAGCAACCCTATAGACCCCATAGATCCCCATAGCATCCCCATAGCAACCTCATAGCATCCCCATAGCAACCCTATAGATCCCCATAGCATCCCCTAGCAACCCCATAGCATCCCCATAGCAACCCTATAGATCCCCATAAGATCCCCATAGGATCCCCATAGCAACCCCATAGCAACCCTATAGATCCCCATAAGATCCCCATAGGATCCCCATAGCAACCCCATAGCAACCCTATAGACCCCATAGATCTCCATAGCAACCCCATAGATCCCCATAGGATCCCATAGCATCCCCTTAGCATCCCCATAGATCCCCATAGGATCCCCATAGATCCCCATAGGATCCCCATAGCAACCCCATAGATCCCCATAGCAACCCCATAGCATCCCCGTAGAACCCCATAGCAACCCTATAGAACCCTATAGATCCCCAGAGATCCCCATGGGATCCCCATAGCAACCCCATAGATCCCCATAGGATCCCCATAGCATCCCCATAGCAACCCCATAGCAACCCCATAGATCCCCATAGATCCCCATAGCAACCCCATAGCAACCCCATAGATCCCCTATAGCAACCCCATAGCAACCCTATAGATCCCCATAGATCCCATAGCAACCCCATAGATCCCCATAGAACCCTATAGATCCCCATAGATCCCCATAGCGACCCTACAGACCCCCGTAGCGACCCCACAGCGTCCTCCTTCACCCCATAGCGCCCCATAGAACCCTATAGAACCCCATAGAATCCCCCCCCCCCCACTCCCTTTTAACCCCCCCCATCCCTTCCCCCATGCCCCCTGGGGTGCCCCCACCTTACCGCCCCCCTCCCAGAAAAGGAGTGGTTTTGGGGGGGGGGGGGCAGAGCAGCGATGTGAGCGGACCCCCCCCCCTCGGTTGGGACAGCTATATTTTTTTTGGGGGGGGGGGAGGGCCCGCACCCCCCGTCCCCCATCCCCCCATGCCCAGAACCCCCCCGCCCCCATAGGGCCACCATAGGTTGTAGGTTTTTATTTAATTATTTATTGTGGGGTCAGGGGGGGGGGGGGGGGGTCGTCACTGTTCCTCCTCAGCGTTCCCGTAGGCTCTCCTTGTGCCCCCCCCCCCTCCCCCATCAGCACATACAAGGCCGTCTGGTTGAAATTTCTTCTGCAGACGTGCGCACAGCCACGGCTGCTGGATGTGTGGGGCAGTGAGATGGGGTGGGGTGCTCGTGGGGGGTGGGGTAGGTGCTAACTCATCGGCTATCCCCCTCCCCCCCCCCAAAACAAAAAAAAACACAAAACCACTCCACCCATCCTGCGTAAGAACCCGGCACGCGGGCCCCATGTCATTGTCTGGGGTCGTGGTGTTTTGAGATTGGTCTGGGTTTTGTGGGCGTTTTGGGGGGGGGTTGGGGGGAGGCAGTTCGGGGGGGGGACCATTACAAATGTCGCCCGTATGGACGCTCCTACCCCCCCCCCCCCGCCCGGCTGGGGGGGGGTCGTGCGCTGTGATGGTCTTGGGGGGGGGGATGATCCTACCCCCACTAGGGGACCCCCCCCCCTCACACATTTGCCTATGGTGTGGCACGGGACAGGGTTAAACTGTCATCGTCCCCCCCCCCCCCCCCAAGAAAAAAAAAAGTCATGTTGCTAATTAAACATGATAATATATACGTCCTATCATTTGCTCCCATTATTCTGCGGATCGCCATGGAGACCGGGGCGTGGGCTCTGATTGGCTGCGGGGAAGGTGGGGGTGTGAGCTGGAGTATTGTCCACCCCCCCCCCCCCAAAAATAAATAATAAATGGGTGATGGGGAGGAGTGCAGGCAAAAAGTTGATGTGGGGGGGGCAATACATGTGGGAGAGGCGATGACCCCCCCCCCCCCCAAAAGACGAAATGATTGCCATTAGTAAGGGGGGGGGTGGGATATCGGGGGGGTTGGGTTCAAATATGGGGGGGGCACGCGGTCAGCTCTGCGCACCGCCCCCACCCCAAGTCCTGCAATTGATCAGCGCCATTGGGGAGAGTTCCTGCGAGGAGGGGGGGGCTGGGGGGCACATCCGGGTCCGGTGAAGACAGAAGTTGACATCGGGGGGGGGGAGGGGGGGGGGTTGAAGGGGGGGGGGTCATTCGACAACGCGGTTCGCCCCCCCCCACCCCCCCCCCTTTTTTTTTTTGGGGGGGGGGGGTGGCACTGGGGGGGGGGGGGCACATGGGCCCATATCGCCTGTCCAGCCTCTGTCCCCCCCCCCTCCTGGACCCTTCTGACCCCCATAATCCCCCCACACATAACACCCATGGCGCCCCCTAGAGCCCCGCCCCCAACCCCCCGCCCACCCCATAAACCCCATTGCCCCCCCATAGCGTACCCCCAGCCCCCCACCCCCAACCCTGCCGCCCCATGGCCCAACCGCACGACGCCCCCCCCCCCATAAATCCAACCACCCCCATAAAACCCATGCTCCACCATACCCACGCCCCCCCCAACCCCAACCCCCCCAAACCAATGCACCCCCCATCGGGCCCCCCCGAAACCCCACGCCCCCTCCATACACCCTCCCCAGCCCCCCCATAACCCCATGCCCCCCCCATAGGCCCCCATACCCCCCATCCCATAACCCGTGTCCCCCCCAACATCCCCCCCCCACCCCCACATTCCCCCCCCCACCCCTTTCCCTCTCCCCCACACAACCCCGTGCCCCCCCCAGACCCCCCCTAACCCCCTCCCCCCCGTGCCCCCCCACCCCCATAACCCCCCCAAAACCCCCATAGCCCCTTCAAACCCCCCCCCCCCCCCAAAAAAAAAAAAAAAAAAAAAAAAACCCCCCCCAACCCCAACCCCCCCAAACCCATGCCCCCCCACAGGCCTCCCCATACCCCCCCACCCCATAAACCCATGCCGCCGCCCAGTGAGCCCTCCCCATGTGCCCCCCCCCCACATACCCCATGCCCCCCGATAGGGCCCCCCGATAGGCCCCCCCACCACCCCCATAAACCCCCCACCCCATAACCCATGCCCCCCAGCCCCCCCCATACCTCCCACCCGACCCTAACCCCATGCTCCCCAAGTCCATTGCCCCCCCCAGAACCCCATAAACCCCATGCCCCCCCCTAACTCCCCCTGACCCCCCCCATACCCCATGCCCCCCGCCGCCCCCCCAACCCCCCCCCCATAACCCATGCCCCACCCATGCCCCCCATAAGCTCCCCCAACCTCAACCCCCCATGACCCACCCCCCCGCCCCATAACAACAGCCCACCATACCCCCCCCATAAGCCCCCCCATTAACCCCCATAGCCCCCCCCCAACCCCACCCCCCCTACCGCAATGCCCCCCCCAGCCCCCCATAACCCCCCACAACACACCCCATAGCGCCCCACAGACCCAGCAGCACCCCCCCCCAAGCCCGTACACCCCCCTAGCCCCCATGCCCCCCATGGCCCCCCCTGGGCCCCCCACACCCCCCCCCATATCCATGCCCAATAGCCCCCTCCCCTAGCCCCCAACCCCCCTACCCTGGCCCCCCACAGGCCCCCCCATAAACACCCCCCCCACCCCTAACCCCCATGCCCCCCCATAGCCCCCCCCCACCCCTCCCAAACCCCCCCCCATATCCCATGCCCCCCCCATAACCCCCACATACACCCCCACCCCATAACACGCATGCCCCTCCCATACCCCCCCCACCCCATAACCCCCATGGCCCTCCATAGGCACCCCCATAACCCTCCCACCCATAACCCCTCCCCCCGCAATAAGGCCCCCCTATGAACCCCCCCACCCCATAACCCCAGGCCCGCCCATAGGCCCCCCCATTAACCCCCCCACCCCATAAACCCATGCCCACCCCATAGCTCCCCTAGAACCGACCCACGACCCATAATCCCCATGCCCCGCCATTCCCTCCCCGAGCCACCCAACCCCCCATAACCAATGACCCCCACAGGGCCCCCCCCGCATAACCCCCCCACCACCATACCCCATGCACCCCCGTAGCCCCCCCCCGACCCCTCCCCCCCCCCGAAACCCCCCTCATAAGCCCGTGCCCCCACCCATAACCCCCCCCATACCCCTCCCGCCCCATAACCAACCCATGCCCCCCAGAGCCCACCTTGACCCCCCCCATCCATAACCGCCATGCGGGCCCCCAACTGCCCTCCCCCAAGCCCCCCATAACCCCATGCCCATGCCCCCCATGCCCCCCCCCATAGGCCCCCCCCCCCATGACCCCCCCACCCATAACCCCAATGCCCCCCGCCATAGCCCACCGCCCACCCCCCCACCCCCACCAAAAAAAAAAAAAAAAAAAAAAACCCCCCCCCAACCCCCCCATAATCCCTCCTGTGTCCCCCCCATAAAACCTCCCCCCCCCCCACCCAGGGCCCCCCCCATAGGCCCCCCCATGACCCCCCCACACCCCATAACCCCTTGACACGCCCACTTGCCCCCGCACCCAATAACACCTATAGCCCCCCCCATAGCCCCCCCCCATAACCTCTAAACCCCCCCCCCCGGAGGAAACCCCGATAAGCACACCCCCTCCCACCTCCCCCCCCTCCCCACCCTCAGCTGAAGCGCGCTCCTCGAGAAACTGACCCAACTCACGGAGCGGCGTCACGTGACCGCCTTCATCGCCGCGCCTTCTGGTGAGCCGCCTCCACCATCCCCCCCCATTGCAGGCGCCGCCTGTCCCGCACTCACGCTTACACACTCCCTTGCAACGCCCACTTGACCTCACCGTTTGCACAACTACTCGTCCCACCCACCGTTGCACGGTCTCGTTGCCACCACACAGGGCAAATCAACCAGTTTGCACACTCATGATGGTAACGCACCCACCCATTGTACACTCACCCTTGCACACTCACACCTGCACGCGCACCCATTGCACACTCACTCCTCGCACGCCCACCTCCGCACACTTGCCAGTGCACAAGTACCAATTGCACTTTCGATCGTTGCACACCCACCCATTGCACACTCACCCATTGCACACTTACCCGTGTACACGTAGCCACTGCACACTCACCCTTGCACACTCACCCACTGCACACCCACCAATTGTACGCTCGTCTCTCGCACACTCGTTGCACACTCACACTTCACACACCCACCTCTGCACACTCGACCCTTGCACAGTCACCCATGCACAACCACCTTTGCACACTCGGCCCTTGCACGCTCAGCTATGCACACCCATCCCTTGCACACTCACCCATGCGCACCCACCTTTGCACACTCGACCCTTGCACACTCACCTCTGCACACCCACCCCTTGCACACCCGCCCCATTGCAGGCACGCACCGTTACAAACAAACAAACCCCCTTTGCAAAGCGCACACCCCACACTGGCACAAACGTCCCATTCACAGCCCCCCCTTTCCTCCCACCCCCCGCTTTGCACACCCGTTTGCACGCCCCGTTGCCCCCCCTTGCACACTCACCCTCCCTTTTGCCCCCCCCCATACCAACCATATCTCACCCACCCCCCCCGCGAACCCAGAGCCGGGAGCGTGTGATCTCCCACCTCCCCCCCCCCAAGGAACGCGAAGCCGCGCGCCCTCAGCGCCGGGGTGGGGCGGGGGGGGGCAACCGGCGCCCCCTCCCCCCCCAGCGCCCCCCCCCTCCGCAGATCCCATCCCCCGCTTTGGGGTCAGCACTGAGCAGGAGGAGCTGCTGGAACAGGTTGGGGGGGGGGGCTGTGGGGGGGGGGGTCGTGGGGGAGCTGGGGCCGCCCCCCCAGGACTCGAGGAACCTCAATGATAAGGGGGGAGGTGGGGGGCTTCCTGGGGGGTGATTTTGGTCCCCCCCAGGAGCTGCAGAGCTTCAATGAGTGGGGGGGGGGGTGAAGGGGGGGGGCTTCACATGGGGGTGATTTTTGGGCCCCCCCCAGGAGCTGCAGAACCTCAACGAGTGGGGGCTGAACATTTTCCGGGTGGCTCAGTTCTCCAGCGGCCGCTCCCTGAGCTGCATCGTCTACAGCGTCTTCCAGGTATGGGGGGGGGAGGGGGGGGGGGGCCAAAAAAAAAAAAAAAAAAAAAAGCCAACCCCCCCCCCCCCCAAACCCATCCCATAATACATCCCGCCCGCCCGCCTTCCGCCCCCCCCCCAAAAATTCAATCTATAGAATCCCATAAACCACATAAAAAAACTCCATAAAACTCCATAAGCCCCCATCTCCCCCCATAAGCCCCTGTTACCCCCCCACATCCCCCCATGTCCCCCATTGGCCCCCCATATCCGCCCATGTACCCCCCATTGCCCCCAATTCCACCCATATCCCCTATTACCCAGGCATATGCCCCCCATAATCCCCCCATGTCGTTCCCCAGATCCCCTTCTGAACTACCCAAGCCCTATATCCCAACCCACTACCCCCCATTACCCGCCCATAACCCCCAGTCCCCCATATCACCCCCCATAGTCCCCCCATATCACCACCACCCAACATCCCTCCATATCCACCATTCCACCCCATATCTGCCGCCCTGACCCCCATATCCACCCCATATCCCTCTCTATAACCGCCGCCCAAAGCCCAGTCTCCCCCCATAACCACCCCCCCCATACCCCCCCCAACCCCCTGTTACCCCCACAATATCCCCCCATTCCGCTCATATTCCCCCATATCCCCCGTTACCCCCCCACATCCCCCCATTACCGTCCCCCATATCCGCCGACGGTCATATCCCCGCCATAATCCCACCCCTCTATCCCCCATAAATCCACAGAGATCCTCCCCATATCTATCTTCCCCCATTACCCCTCACTTATACCCCCATTACCCCCATAGCACCCCCCATGATCCGCTCATATCCCCCCCCGATATCCCCCCCCAATATCCCTCTCTAGAACCCCCCCAAGGCCCGTCGACCCCCCATACCCACCATGTCCCCCCATAGCCCCCCATTTCTCCTATTCCCCCATACCCCCATGAACCCCCATATCCAGCTCCATTGGTCCCCATATCCCCCCCATTAACTGACCCCCCTAGCCCCTCATATCCCCCCCCCTCGATCTCCCAACCCCCCATATCCCCCCATTACAGCCAAGAGCCTTTCATATCCCCCCATATCCCCCAAGGTCCCCCCTACCCCCCCATAATACCGCTCATATCCCCCATATCCCACCCCATATCCCCCCAGATCCCCCCCTTGCCCCCCATTATCCCCCCTAGTCCCGTTCATTAACCCCCAAGTCCCCCATATCCCCCCCATATCCCCCCCACATATGCCCCATTAACCCCCCATATCCCCCCCTACCCCCCAGATCCACCCTGTCCCCCCATTTCCCCCCCATATCCCCCCTATCCCTCTTCTGAAACACCCCCAAGCCCCTTCTCCCCCCCCATACCCCCCCCAAACCCCCTGTTACCCCACCCCCCACATCCCCCCTTACCCCCCATATTGCGCCTCATATCCCACCACAGCCCAACCCACCACATCCCCCCATATCCCCCATATACCCTCCATATCTCCCCATTACCCCTTTATCCATTTACCCCCTACCCCCTATCCCGACTCCATATCCCCCCATATCCCCCATTACTTACCACCACCCCCCATAGATCCCCCCATATCCTCGCCAATATGCCTTATTAAGCCCCCACCCCATTCCCCTCATATCCCCCATATCCCTCCTTAACCCCCAGATCCCCCTATATCCCCCCTTATCCCCCAATGCCCCCCATATACCCCGCATATCCCCATATCACAACCCCCCCCCATTACCCCCATCCCACCGCAATTACCCCCCCACAGCCCCCAGTCTCCATCCCATTACCACCTACCCCCCATAGCCCCCCATATGGCCCCCATTGCCCCCCATATCCCCCGCATTTAAGCCCCCCATACCCCTTCATATGCCCCCCCAGCCCCCCCAATGTCCCCAGCCCCCCCATTGTCCCCAATGTCCCCCCATATCCCCCATGTCCCCAGCATCCCCCCATAACCCCCCATGTCCCCCAAGTCCCCCATATCCCCCCCATATCCCCCCATATCCCCCCATATCCCCCCATTACCCCTATATCCACCATAGCCCTCTCGGAACCCCCCCAAAGCCACAATCTCCCCCAAACCCCCCATATCCCCCCATATCCCTCTCTAGACCCCCCAAAGCCCCTCTCCCCCCCCATACCCCCCCCATACCCCCCCGTAACCCCCCTGACCCCCCCCTTTCCCCCTAGGAACGCGGGCTGCCCCGCCGGTTCTCCATCCCTCTGCCGGTTCTGCTGCGCTTCTCGCGGGCGCTGGGAGCCCTGCGCTACCGCGGGACGGTGGGCCAATCACTGCAGCCTGCACGCGGCCGACGTCCTGCACGCCGCGCACGTCCTGCTGCGCTGCACCGCCCTGCGCGTGGGTCAAAAACCGGGGGGCCAAGGGGTCCACCGGGGCACGGTCACCGGGGGTCGTGTGTCCATCTGGGTCGTGGGTGTCACAGAGCGGTGGGGGTGGTGGGGTCGCCAGGGTTCATGGGGTCAACTGGGTCATGGGGGGTCACCAGGGCAGGGAGTTCCCGGGTCATGGGGCAACCTGGGTCTGGGTAGTCCCATAGTGTCATGTGGTTCACGGGGGTCTCGGGGGTCATGGGGGTCACAGAGTGTGTGGTTGGTGGGGGGTGGCCAGGGTTCATGGGGTTCACGGGGTCCATGGGGTTCACGGTAGGTCCGTGGGGTCATGGTCGTTTGGGGTGGTATGTGGTCGTGGGTGGTCACAGAGCAGTGGGGTGGTGGGGGTGGTGGTTGTCAGCCAGGGGTCACTGGGGTCACCGGGTGGTTGGGGCTCATCGGGGTCAGGGGAGTCCCGATTGGAGTGGGGGTGTGGGTCGCCAGGGTATCAGGGGGTCACCAGGTCATGGGGGTCATGGGGTTCCCCGGGGGTCGTGAGAGTCATCAGGGGTGAGGGCCTGCAGAGTGGTGGGATTGTAGGGTCACCGGGTCGTGGGGGTCTAAGGGCTTGTGGGGTCACCAGTGTCATGGGGGTGGTGGGGGTGTCTGGTCCCGGGGTCTTGGTCACTAGGGGTCATGGGTGTCACCCAGGGGTCCATAGGGGTCGTGGAGGTCATTGGGTCACAGTGGGTCATATGGGGGGTCACAGGAGGTCCTGGTAATGTCACGGGGTCCACCGGGGTTGGTGGGTTTGTGGGGATGGGGGGGTCACAGGGGTCATGGAGGGTCACAGGGGTCATAAGGGGGGTCACAGGGGTGACAAGGGGTCACAGGGGTCATGGAGGGTCACAGGGGTCATGGGGGTCACGGGGGTCACAGGGGTCATGGGGTGGTGGGGGTCAGGGTTGCATGGGGGTCACAGGGTCACTCAGGGGTTGGTGGGGTACTGTGGGGTCGTGGGAGGTGGTGGTGTCATGGGGGCACCAGGGTCATAGGTCACCGGGGGCATAAGGGTTGTTGGAGGTCCATAGGGTCAAAAGAGTGGTGGGGGTGATGGAGGTCATGGGGATCACCAGGGGTCATGGGGTCAACAAGGGTCTAGGGGTCGTGGAGGTCATGGGGGGCAGGGGTCACACGGGGGTCATAGGGGTCATGGAGGTCTGGGTGTAAAGAGTTGGGGGGGGGGTGGGGGGGGGGGGTGGATGAGGTCATGGGGGTCACCAGGGTCAGGGTCATCAGGGGTCCATAGAGATCCATGAGGGTCAATGGGGTCAAAAAGTGGTGGGGTGATGGAGTTCATATGGGGTCACCAGGGGTCATGGGGTCACCAGGGGTCATAGGGGTCCCGGGGTCATTGGGGGTCACCAGGGGTCATGAGTGTCACCAGGGGTCATAGGGGTCGTGGAGGTCATAGGGGTCACCGGGGGTCATTGGGGTCACCAGGAGTCATGGGTGTCACGGGGTCACCGTGGGTTGTGGGTTTGTGGGGCGGTGGGGGGGGGTCACAGGGGTCATGGGGTCACCAGGGGTCATAAGGGTCGCGGAGGTCATGGGTGTCAATGTGGTGGGAGTGGATGGAGGTCATGGGGTCACCAGGGGTCATGGGGGTGGTGGGGTCATGGGGTCCATGGGGGTCACAGGGTCACCAGGGGTTGTGGGGAGTCAGGGGAGTGGTGGGGGTCATTGGGGTCATGGAGTCATGGGGGTCTGGGGGTCATGGGGGTCACGGGGTCACCAGGGGTCATGGGGGTCACAGGGTCACCTGAGGTTGTGGGGACTGTGGGGTCCGGGGGTGGTTGGTGTCATGGGGGTCACCGAGGGTCCATGGGGGTCACCAGGGGTCATAGGGGTCGTGGAAGTCATGGGGTGCAAGAGGTGGTGGGGTGATGGAGGTCATGGGGGTCACCAGGGGTCACGGGGTCACCGTGGGTTGTGGGTTTGTGGGGCGGTGGTGGGGGTCACGGGGGTCACGGGGTCCTTCTACGGCTCCCTAATTAGCGAGCTCGTTATTGCTACTAATACCCCCCCCCCTTCGCCCCCCCCCCCCCCCCCAGGCGGTGTTTTCAGACCTGGAGATTTTGGCCGCCCTCTTCGCCGCCGCCATCCACGACGTCGACCACCCCGGCGTCACCAACCAGTTCCTCATCAGCACCAGTCAGTGCCGCGTGCAAAGAAACGAGCGTGCAAAACAAGCGTGCAAAGCGGGCCGTCCGCGCCAAGCGTGCAAAGCGTGCGCCGCTCCTCCCCTCCCCACCCCCCCCAAACCTTTGCACTCCCGTTGCACGCTTCCCCCCCTCGCTGCATGCTTGCCCCTTGCACGCCCGTCTCGCACGCTCCCCCCCTTGCACACTTCTTCCGCGCTTCCCCTCGCACGCCCCCGTCTTGCACGCCTGCTGCACGCTTTCTCCTCACGCGACCCCCGCGTGTCCCCCCCTCGCACACTTTTCACACTCAAGCCCCGCTCCTCTCACACCCGCCCCTTGCACACCTTTTGCACACTTTTTACACACTTCCCCTTGCACGCTTCCTGCACTCCCCCCTTCACCCCACTATCCCCCCACACCACACTTCCATTCCCCATCACACACAACACGTACGTTGCAGCCCTTGCACACTCGCCCCTTGCTTACCCAACCATTGCACACCCAACCCTTGCACACTTGCTTCTGCACGCCCATCACTTACACTCTCGCACCTTACACACCTACACCTCGCGCACTTGTCCCTTGCACACCCAACCCTTTCACACTCACCCCCTGCATACTCACTCCTTGCACACCCAACCCTCACACACTCACCTCTTGTATGCTCACCCCTTGCACACTCACCCCTCACACACTCACCTCTCACACCCTCACTCCTCGCACACCCACCCCTCAACCCTCTCACACGCCTCACTCCTGCACCCCAACCTCTCACACTCACCCTTGTAGCTCATCCCTCGCCACCACCCTTGCACACCCAACCCTCTCACACACTCACCTCTTGTATGCTCACCGCTCACACACCCAACCCTCTCACACACTCACACCTTGCACACTCACCCCTCACACACTCACCTCTTGCACGCTCGCTCCTTGCACACCCAACCCTCTCACACACTCACCTCTTGTATGCTCACTCCTTGCACACCCAACCCTCACACACCACCCCTCCCACCTCATCCCCTTGCACACACTCACCCCTCACACATCCAACCCCCTCACACTCACCTCTTGTATGCTCACCCCTCGCGCACTCACCCCTTGCACACTCACCCCTCACACACTCACCCCTCACACTCACCATCCCACCACACCACCTCTTGCCACACTCGTCCCTTGCACCCACCCTCCACACTCTCCCGCCAACGCCCTGTCCGCCCGCCGTGGCACACTCACGCGGCACACTCACTCACGCGGCACACTCACGTGACACACCCACGCGGCACACCCACGTGACACACCCACGTGACCCCGCTGTGCCCGCAGACTCGGCGCTGGCGCAGCTGTACGACCAGCAGTCGGTGCTGGAGCGGCACCACGTGGCCGTCGGCTTCCGGCTGCTGCGCGACGACGGCTGCGACATCTTCCAGAACCTCAGCAGCGCCCAGCGCCGCCGCCTCCGCGCCATCGTCACCGACGTGGTGCGTCCCGTAACCGCCCCATAGCGCCCCATAGCGCCCCATAACCGCCCCATAGCGCCCCATAGCACCCCAGAGCTGCCTATAGTGCCCCATAGCGCCCCATAACCGCCCCATAGCGCCCCATAGCCGCCCCATAACCGCCCCATTGTGCCCCATAGCGCCCCATAGCCGCCCCATTGTGCCCCATAGCGCCCCATAGCCGCCCCATAACCACCCCATAGCACCCCATAGCACCCTATAGTACACAAAGCTCCATAACCGCCCCATTGTGCCCCATAACCACCCCATAGCCGCCCCCCATAGCGCCCCATAGCCGCCCCATAACCCCCCATAGCGCCCCATAGCGCCCCATAACCGCCCCATAGCGCCCCATAACCGCCCCCCACAGCACCCCATAGCACCCCATAGCACCTATAACTGCCCCATACCGCCCCATAGCTGCCCCATAACACCCCATACGCCCCATGCACCCCATAGCTGCCCACTAACCCGCCCCATATGCGCCCCATTACCGCCCCATAACCGCCCCATGGCCCCCCCCAACGCCCCTAGCACCCTTTAATTTGCCCCATAGCGCCCATACCCCCCGTAACCCCCCAAACCCCCCATGGCCCCATAGCGCCCCTAACCCCCCATACCGCCCCTAAGGCCCCATAGCCCCCCAAACCCCCATTCGCCCCATAAGGCCCCATAACCCCCCCATTGGCCCCTTAATAAACGCCCCATAACACCCCATAACCGCCCCATAACCCCCAACCCCCCCATAGCC
>JADANK010000446.1:0-55144 GCA_021292215.1 Lophura nycthemera | reverse complement strand
CTGTGGGGAGTTGGTGGAAGGAAGCGCGTTTAGGATGGCGGGGGATGGCTGGTCTGTGGGTATTGTTAGTTGAATGTTAGTGGGTATGTGGTGAGCAATTATTTTGTGAATATATATATACTACTAACTATATATATGTATATATATAGTTATGATAGTATTTTTTTTTCCATTTTACTTTTCAGTCTTATTAAATGGATTTAATCCCAACCCACATATTCTGTTTTGTTTCCAATTCCCTCCCTCATCCCACTTGGGGGATAAGTGAACAGCTGTGTGGTGCTGAGCTGACTACTGGCTTAAACCACAATAATTCATTTGGTGATTCTACAATTAAGTAACTGATACAAAACGTGGATTAGCTCTGGGTTTGGTCTCACACCTGGCTCCTTCCAATCACTCTTATGAAGGAAAACCTCTCATGACTTTGCTGAGAGTTGTGCTTATATATGGAATGTTGGAAAGCCCTGTCATTAGAAACATGAATAAACCAAAATATATGTAAATCTCATGGTTTCATTAATTTGAAATACCAGTTGAAATCATTTGGACAGAAACCTGTATAAATACTGCTTATATTAAATGATATTACACACACACATACAAGAAGAGTGTAAGGTACTTCATTATTTAACAAGTAGTGGAAATGTGTCATTGTGAGAAAAAAATACTCCCATTTACAGTCTTCAAAATTACAATAAATAATTTGTTATAAAGTGCAAAAGTTCTTACTAGGAGAAACATCCTTTCAAAAAGTAGTGAAGTTGGTGGGTTTTTTCTTCTCTCTCTCTCTCTTTTTTTTTTTTAAGAATTCAATAAAGTCCACTTTTTCCATGTTCCTGGGGCCACCATTATCAGCACATAATCACAGTGGGGAAGGTGTCATCAGTTATGTGGTAGACATGAGAGATATTAAGTCACTCAATTGATTTTTGCTGTTCTCTATAAAAGCTTTCCATTTTCTTCAGGTTTAAAAGCTTTTCCTTCATGCCAGGCTAGAAAACACTATCTTTACTCTTGGTAGGACTAAGCTCAGACCAACTACTTTGCTACTGCCAGCCTGAAAATTACCACTGTTAGATTTCTTCCTACGTAGATTACCACAACCACTCAGCAACTCTGTGCTGGAAACAGCTAATAATTTTAGTTATATTGCCATTTTTTTCTAAGCTTGTCTCAGGAAAAATTTCCATATCAACATGATATATTCAACATGATGATTTTAACGCAGTATGTATTTAGCACACAGGATCTAAGAAAAAAGTTTAGAATATCAATATGTCCTACTCTTCTTGGGTAAAAGTTGTTATATGTTTCCTTTCTAACTGCTGCTTAGGATTTTCAGTAAGGCAACTTTTTTGGAGATGTGTTTTCATATACTTTTGATTTGTTTTTTACTTGTTGATTTGTGAGTTATGATAATGAAAAAAGGAAATCATTTAAATTGAAAAAAAATTAGACTGTTTCTTGAAGTTCTTCTTGGGTCTTCTTTGTTGGCTGGCTGTTTTAAACTGTTTTGTCACTATGTAATAACAAAATGCTGAAATACGATATACATCACATTAAATTTATTTGCAGAATTTAAGATTGTGCCAATTTAAACCTTATTTATCTTGATATATAGTGAACTGTAGGATCACTAGTGAAAATGAGAGCAATGTTATATGTATACATAAATATACGTGATATATATATATAATCCTGATATATATAATTATATATATCCTATATATATAGATATATAATCCTGACATTCTAGCAATATTACATATTCAGTTAGTTATATTACAATAATCACAGCACTGAATCACTATCTGTACATAAGTGTACCTTAATAAGTGTCCTTAGTTTTTATTAATACCTGAAGAAGGCTTTATCTTAAAAGTATATTAAATATTTATTTGAAACACTAAATTTAATTGGATATTTCATAGCTATATTTCCTAACAAAAAAGGAATAGATTTCATCACCCTTTCTTATTTCTAGACAATTAAAAGAAGAAAGAAGGTAAATTTGCAGATCCATTAATTTTTCCAATGACCAGACCATTATTAAGCAGTTACCTTATTTTACCAAAAGTTTGTTTTAGCCTTGGAAATAAGGCTAACAGGAAATTCTTATCTCATACACATCTGATCACAATTGATAAAGTATTCATCATATTAATCATAGACAGATTTTTGTAATTGCCCTGTTGAAAGGATACTGTGTGGTGCAGAGTATCATTTGTAATATATATAATGTATGTGAATAATAAAGGTATGGTACAGTGTTTTATTCTTTTCAATGTAAAAAAATATGAACAAACTATTACCTGTTTTTTATTTCTTTTAGCCTTCTTGGTGAGAGAATGATTTATTTCCTTTTCTGTTTACAGCAGGGAACTTGCATAGAAAAAACTCAAGACATCCATATATCATTTTATATATATGACAGTACCTCATTCTATGTGTGTCTGTCTGTAATGTACTTCATGAGTCATTAACAATTTTCTCCAAATCAAGGGATCAACAGAAAATACTGACTAGCAATCATCATTTTGCATAATTGTGGTTTTATTTCTTCTTCTGATTCTGACAAGATGAAGTTTTCTTAGTCCTTGCTATTCCTTACACTTTTTCCTTTCAGTTGTAGGCTTCTTGGGATAGATTCCATGTGTTGATATGATTTGGTATAACATAGCAGCCATAATTTCACTTGGTATTTAAATACATGTACTGAGAAAGAAAAAAAAAAAGAGTATGTATTAATGTTTTAGACCAAGGCTTGATAAAATTGATTAAATAAGAATCTAATCCCAGTGTTAGTCCTCATTTACTTTCACCTAGGTTTTAACAGTTGCAATGTAAAACTAATACTATTGATTTTATTTATCACTATCTGTAAATAAGTGATCTTATTTGTTTATGTGTAGATTTTTTGCAGTGATAAAGAAACCTGATTTTTCTCTTGAGAAGAAACACTCGAGACTCCATTGTTTGAAGTAAACACTTAATTCATAGCTTCACAAAGCTTATGATTAGTGCTTCGTCTTTTCAAAGTTCTTGTTAAATGTCAGGCAAGCAGATTTATTTCATTTACCAGGGAATGTGTGTAGAATTAACGGATATTTTATAAACAAAATGATACTTGTGACTATAGACTTCCACTTTTTCTGGTTAAGTCATGAATCACTCCCCTTAGCAGAACATGTAAGTCAAGAGAATTCAAAAAGTTAACTTTGGGACAAAGGAAATACTCCAAACAAGTGGTTTTAAACCAGTGTTACTGAACTACCAATTATGGTATACAACAAATTAATGAAAACCAAAGAAGTGTAAATACTATAATATGTCAACAGATTAAATGTAATATGTAAATATATAAATAATAAATTTTTAAAATTCAAGAGGAATAGAAAATAATTTGATGTTGAAATTCTTACAAATATTAAGCTATTAAGGAACTAAAAAGTGAGGCTTGGCAATTAAGACCAAGGGAGACCTCTAAGGTCAGATATTAGGATACAAAAAAATGAGTTGCTCATAGCTTCTGGAAAAGAGCTTCTACATAAACATGAGATCAGAGAGAAAGTAATTATAGTAATTGTAAAAGGAAGTACTGATTATTTTTTTTTTCTTTATGTATAGGCAGTCTGTCTTTAACTTTCACATGTTTTTATAACATATGGTTACTTCAACCACCTTGATTTTGTCCTCTGGTTAGTTCTTGAAGTGCAGATCAAAACTGTGTCCCTTTGATAGACTTTCTGACCAAAGGACATCACCATTTCCATTGATTCTTGTTCCCTTGTAATTTCTTTCGCTAGCTGAAGCTAGTGGTCTTAAAATACTGCACCTCTTTATACAAGTACATATATATCAAAAGTTTAATAATAAGCACAGCATCCTTCAAAAATATGTGCATTAGTTGCTTGTTATCATTTTACATCTTATCTGCCTTCTAACAATTGTGTACGTACTAATATGTCTGTTCTTCTATTCGACCTAGAAGCTCTGCATTCATCTACTGCCACAGATTAGTCAGTAGTGTCCTGAATCAACAGATATTTATTTCTTGCTAAACTAAACTCCAGTTTCACTCTTTTTTTTTAGATCTGCTATCTCTTATCGCTTATTCAGTAGCTCTTTCCATAGCTTCCTGGGGCCTCTGATCACCACCTACTGTTCTGCTATCTTTAACCTCCCACAAATGAGAACATCAGCCAGATAAGTCTTTGTATTACTTCATGTTCAACAGCCTTCTATAATGTTTTCCTTTGAAATGCTTCAAGTGCGAGACTCCACCTGACTAGTAACCTGTAAAGATGGAAGAGTAAATGAGTGCTCTATCTGGAGTAAAGAAATGTTTGGTACTAGCTATATTCTTTCAGCCAGTCTTCCTTGAGAAAACAGAAGATTCTGCTATTTTATTTTTTTTCCCAAAAACTTATTTTGGGTGAGCATCTAAACACACATCATGCTCTAGGGTTTCCAGAACAATAAGTTGACTCAAGACCTCTCTTCTCTGTCTCCAGGCAAAGTGAGTACTGTGTGGGGCAGGTGCTGACAGGTAATTGGGTTCTTCATGCTTTTTTCAGACTGTATTTTGAAAGCTTTCTTATTCCCTGGAAGCTGTCCTCAAACACCTCAGCAGTTGTTTTGGTTCCCTGCCCTGAATAAATTGCAGCTGAATTCTGACATTCTTGGTCAGAAAGAACTGACATGATGTAGTGTTGTTATTTAGCCAGAAGGCTTTTCCTGTGCCTACACAGCATCTCTGTACTCATTCATCTGCTTTCTGAATCTCTCTTGTTCTTCTGTTCTTAATTCTCTGATGGTGGCAAGTAACTGAAAATGGGGAAGTGCCGATGTGGCTTTGAGGCCATTGTGTTCAGCTAGTGAGACTTTGCTTCTGGCACTGGTAGTATGTCACCTTTCTTAATTTCAACAGCTACATCAAATTACTGTTTTGTGTTGGAAGAGTCTTATATACTATGCGAATTTCATATTACAGTTGTCACAAATAATTTATTTATGGATTTGTTGACTCTAATATTTTCATTAAATTCCATTGCTTTTTATGTGCTCAGGCAGACTCATTAATACATAAATCACGATGGAGACTGTAATGTGTTAATGGATATATTGACTAAAATCTTTTCTTTGTGTAATATGTACCTTCCTCATTCATTTAAATGGTTAATCTGATTTAAATTATTTAAACCATTTTAATATTTATTATATATCTGAAGTGCAATCCAGATAAAACTGTTATTAATTTACATTTGTATTACATACATGATGTACACAATTGTGATAACAAATAATTATGTGCCAAATTAATTAAGTGAATGCTAGGAGTTCAGGGACTCTTAAAGGATAGCAAATGACAATCAGAAGAGACAGTTGAGCTTAGGTTTAGTACAGAAAAGCAAATTTATATTTGTAGGAAACATCAAGAAAATGCTGTTCTGTGTTCCCTGATAAGTTCTAAAAAGAAGTTGATGAACACAAATAAACTGCATTATTTCAGACGCTTCTAACGAGGGTAAATGTGGCATATTTCCAGAAAAGTGTCTGGGGACACTGGACAGAAAAAAAAGCTAACTTTTGTAAAGAAAAAGGAGACTGAAAACCTTTCTGTTAAATGATGTAGACACTGCAAGAAATTTCATATATTAAAATCAGAATCATCTGTACTTTAGCTTTCTTATTAGCAAAAACTTGCTTGAAATATAGTTGAAGAATTTCTTTCTGGGTAGCCAAAAACTTTGCTATTAACTTGGAAGTAATTAGTGGTATGGAGAATTTGGGTGGAAAGTTATAAGGTTGTATCTTATCTTGTGAAATTCTACCTCCTTCTCATACTCTTTCTGACCAGATATTTAAGACTGATGGAGGAACAAAAGTATAGAGCGCTATGAAGAGAATTGTGTCAACAATGCCATGCATGTTTATGGTTGACACAAGTGACTAATTTAGAGAACTGAGTTTGCTACACCTACTGGGAGGAAAAAAGAACGCAGTTCCAAGTTCTATCCTTTTTTTTTTAAGATTTAGCAATTTTTTTTTTTTAAGATTTTACAAATCTTATTGTTTAAGATGCACTGCTGAACTGAGTTCTGCTGGTCAAACTGGAGAGCAAGAAAAGGCACAGACAGTGGAAGCAGGAACAGTTAATGTGGGAGAAGTATAGGGATGCTGTTAGGCTATGTAGGGATGTGCAGGAGCGGGACTGTGGAACTCAGTGACGACTCGATATGACTTAGCAGCTAAGTCCAACTTTAATGACTTAACGCAGCAGTATATACACCAACAAGTACCCTTGACCAGGTACGATTGGTTATACGAGTCCGCGCATAACCTATCACCGTGTGTATCCTATTGCTGGGCGAAAGCTGTCACTGTGACAATGCAGAATTCCCTGGAACCGCCTATTTTTTCCTGCCAACCTCCTCATTGGGCAACTTAGCAACCACTTGTTTATCTTGAATCCTCACAAAGTCCTTAACATTCCCGAGGTCACCTCAATCTTCAAGCCACCCCACCACAGGGATGAAATCAGGAAGGGTAATGCCCAGCTGTAACTGGACTTGACAAGTGGTACAAAGAAGAAGAAAGGCTTCAATAGGTGTGTAAATGAGAAAAGTCTAGAAAGCAACAGACTACTAGTAGTCTAGAAAGCAACAACTAGTAGCAACAGACAAAGAGAAGGTTAAAGTACTCACTCATTTTTTGCCTCAGCCTTCATGGCAACTGCTCTTCACACACCCCTTAAGTGGACGAGTCTGAAGGTGAGAACTGGTGGAACAGTATTCTTCCTACGTGACTACTGGGTATGTGACCATCTGAGGAACCTGAATATCCATATTCATCCATGGGTCCCAATGAGATATATCCTAGAGTCCTAAGTGAATTGGCTGATGTAGTCAACAAACCACTCTCAGCAATCTTTGTAAAGCCACGGTTGTCAGGTGAAGTTCCTGCTGACTTCAAAAAAGACTATCCATTACCCATTTTTAAGAAAGATAGAAAGAACAAACCTGAGAACTATAACCTGTCAGCCAGGGAAAATCAAGGAACAGATCATCCTGGAAACTATGCTAAGCATGACAACAAGCATGACTTCCTTTCCACAAGTTTTTCTTATATTCTTTCCTCAAATGAATTTTTTTTTTTCATAAATCTTATTGCTTACCACAGTAAAATTCCTAGGTTTTTTTTTTTTTTTTTTCTCTTCTATTTCTTTCTTTCTTTGTTTGGTTTGTTTTTATCCACTGCTTATATACCTTATTTAAAAGGTGTCTGATCTGAGTATTTTCTGCAACTAGTTAGCTGGTGACCTTGGTTGGTGCTTACTTGAAGCAATAGTACTTTGTAAAAGATAGGATGAGAGGTAGTTCAGTTATAGCACTAGCTCTGTTTGAACAATTACTTAAGTTAAAAATTGATGGTTGAACTGAGTTATGACAACAATTCTGTAAAGTTGAGCAATACATAGCCAAAGACAAATTCAGCTCTAATCACAGAGTCATAGAAATGGAGGAGACCTCAAGAGATTGTCAAATCTGACCTCTGTACTAGAGCAGTTTCCCTACAATAGGCTGTACAGGCAGGCATCCAAATCTTCAGAGAAGGAGACTCCGCAACCCCTGAGGGTAGCCTGTTCCAGTGCTCCTTCACTTTTAATGAAATGTATCTGCATGTTTGGATGGAATTTCCTGTGTTCATATTTTAGGCCACTGTTCCTTGTCCTATCACTACATGGCCGTAAGAAGAGGTACTAAACCTCATCAGGTTTCTGCTTGCCCAGCTCTCCAGTCTGTCCAGGTCTTGTTGAATAGTAGCACAACATTTTGGTTTGTCAGCCACTCCTCCCAGCTTTGTATCATTAGCAAACTTGCTGAGGGTGCACTCTAATCCCTTCAGCCAGGTGATGAAAATGCTGAACAAGACTAGACTCAGCACCAACCCCAGGGGAGCACCCCTAGTTACAGGCCTTCAACCAGACTCTGTGGTGCTGCTGATAACCCTCTGACCTAAGCCAGTCATTCTGTTTTCTGTCATCTCACTGTCCACTATTAATCTCACTGTTTCTTTGTTTCATAACATGGATGTTATGGGAGACAGTGTCAAAAGCCTTGGTGAATCAAGGTAGACAACATCCACTGCTCTTCCCCAAATCTACTCAGACAGATGTGACATCATGGAAAGCTACCAGGTTGGTCAAACATGTTATCCCCTTGGTGAATTCACATTCACTACTCCTGATAACCTTCTTCTCTTCCAATTGCTTGGAGATAGCATCCAGAATAAGCTGTTCCATCACCATTCCAGGGATGGAGGTGAGGCTGACTGGCTTGTAGTTTTCTAGAACATCCTTCTTGCCCTTTTTGAGGATCAAAGTGTCTTAGCTATCCTCTAGTCTTCAGGCACCTCTCCCATTCACCAAGACCTTCCAAAGATAATAAAGAGTGGCTCAGCAATCGCCTCTGCCAGTTCTCTCAGCATACCTAAGTACTCCATTGGGGCACATGGATTTATGTGCACTGATTTTGGCCAGATGCTCTCTGAACATCTTCTCAACTCTAGTTGAGAACCTTCCCTACTCTAGTTCTCAACCTTCCAGTCCCCAGACTCTCTCTCTTATATCCAGGGCTCAGGATTCCTGATGGGCAGTCTTTGCAGTGAAGACTGAAGCAAAGAAGGCATTCAGTATCTCCACCTTTTCAGCATTCTCTGTTACCAGGGCACCCATCTCATTTAGTAAGGGCCCCACAGCTTCCCTAGTCTTCCTTTTATTGTTGACATACTTAAAAAGAATTTTCTTATTATACGTTACCTTCTCTGCAAGATTTAATTTCAAGAGAGCTTTAGCCTTTCTTGATGCATCCCTATAGGCCTTGAAAACATTTTTCCCTGGCGGACAGGCCATTTTTCCATATTCCATGGACCTTCTTTCTTTTTAGTTTATCCACTAGTGTCTTGCTTATCCACACAGGCCTCCTGACCTTTCCCTGATTTCTTACATCTGCACCCTTTAAAAATTTGCATAATTACATAAAATTTCAAAAAATTACATTCATCTAGGTATGATCTATTGTAATAGTGAGAATATTTTTCAAGACAAAAAACAATGACCACAGTTAAGATAGTCTTACTTCTAGTTATTGGAGTACAAATTGACTGAAATAGCAGATTCTTGTAAGTATGGCAGGGTGATATAAAATTCTTCCTAAAAGTACATCTAGGGTGATCTGAAATCCTGAAAAAAATGTGCCTCCAACTAGGTTCATTTAAAGTTTTTCCTGAACTTCGTTTGAATTAGAAGATATGCTTTTTCAGATCTGTGAAGAATACAAGAAGAAAGGATGCAGGTTACTCACTATTAACCCAGTCTGACCCCACAGTAAAAGAATGAGGTTTTTTTTATACACAATTTGTTCTGTGACTGCATTTCATTCATCTTTATGGCCGATCATAGACATAGCTTGTACAGAAGGAGGTACATTGGTAGCTTTTTAAATTTTTTGCATGATTTTATAAGAATGCTTATTTATTTGGTTTAGAAGTGTTTGTTTTCTTGATTGCGTTCTAGTGCTTATAGGTACAGAATTGAGGTTGTAGTCTAGTGGTGGTAAAATAGAGAGAAGCTTCCTAATGTGTCCTCAAGGATCTGAGTTTCTACCCTTTCCACAAAATCCTTAGAAGAAGAAGAGTAATGTATTGAAAGGTAGCTTGTTTAATTAAACTAGCAATGTGGGTTTTTTTTTTTTTTTTGTTTTGTTTTGTTTTTTTTTTTGTGGTGACAGGTGCCCTAGAAAAATTTATGCACACAAAGAGGTGTACCATTGTGGCACACACAACTATTAGTAATCTGTGGAATTAAAGTTTTAAAAGGACCAACCTTTTTATCATTTTTGTGGTGATTTTTTTTTTTTCCCCACATTCATCCACAACTTATTTACAGGTATTCTAGCTGGTTTTGGTTGTGCTAGTTTGCAATATTCTACAGGATTCTTATTTTATAAGAAAAATCTTATATGTATCTTATCTAAATCTCTGTTTACATAGGAATATAAACAGAGAAGGAACTTTACAAAATGACAAAGCACTGAGCTGTTCTTTCCCCTCTCTTCAGTTATACTCCGATTGGAAAAGCCAGTCTATTATTTTTAGGAAAAATCAGCATTCATGTTCTTTGACCTTTGTGCTAATTGCTATAAGAAGCTTTTTTTCTTGAAGATATATTTCTGATCACACACAGTGCCAGGATGTGCCTTGAAGTTGCTGTGTATTTTTCTTGATTAGCGATCCAAAATTTCAGGTACAACAGGAGAGTTTTGTTCGGAGCAAAAAGAGATAATTCTACAATTATAGACAAGATAATTCAGGACAAAAAAAAATGTACAAAATCCTGTTTCTTGAACAAGGAAGAAATCAAGAAGATAATAGTTTTGCTCAATATTTCAGCCTGGACTGCTTTTTCTCCAAAACCAAGCTCAACATACAATTTCTACTTTCTGCTTACTGTTTTGACCCTGTAGCAGACCTACATCACATAGAATCATAGAATCATTAAGGTGGGAAAAAATCTCCAAGATCATCTAGTCCAATTGTCCACCTACCACCAGTATTTCCCCACTAGACTATGTGTGTTAGTACATGTTTACATGTTTCTTGAACACCTCCAGCTGCGTTGATTCAACCACCTCCCTGGGAAGCCCAGTCCAGTGCCCCACAACTCTTTCAGAGAACTTTTTCCTAATGACTCAGTTTCTTCACTGTGATGGACCTTCAGTGTGATCAGGTTTTGAACAGATAACTCTTTCACCAGTCAGAATTTGGAGTTGCTGTTTTTCTTATTTCAGCTGATTCTATAGTATTTTCTTACAGAAACTGAAAAAAGATTGCCATCCCATATTTTCTATTCAGCTACCTATAGCTGTAGTAGTACAGTCCACAACAGTAGCTGAAAGACATGCTGGCAAACTACTACATTTTGATCACAAAATTATTTCTTGTTTTGAATGTTCTGTTTAAGTAAAACAAAATGTTTCCTTTATTTCAAAACATGATCACATTTTTATTTTTCTATTAAAAAAGTAAAATGCAGTGCTCAAAAATTTCAACTAATATGCCATCATCCTTTCCTTTTTATAGAAGACAAGGATGAAGTCTGGTCTCCAATTGCAGTATGTGCTTTCAAATGGCTTACACTGCATTTTCAAGCATTTGTTCATCCCCAAGATTTTGTCTGTTTCTCATCATAATCATACACTAGATGATCAAATTAAAGGCTCACAGGCAATGTTATTTCTGGTTTTATCTGCCTTACAAGTTGCCACTTTTCTACATCTGTGAAGTCTGGCACAAGAATAAAATACATGTTTGCATGTAGGTTTTATCAATGAGTCCCACGGAAACTTGTCAGTGCTTACTGACATATGTCTTATTACTTTGTCTTTTGTATCTGAGAGGATCTAACTTCCTGGTGCCAAACTTTTATTATGTACTCTTTGAAAAAGTGGCAGCATTTGTCAGTGAATTAACAACTGAGCCATGTGAGCACAGATGTTTTCCAAAAGATCCATCATTTGTTACCTCTAATAAATGTGCATAAAAATGAAATTCTTCTGTTCGATCATTGATGAATGACATTATTCTGTTGTTTCATTGATGAATGTGCTCTCAGAAAAATGAAAACAAACAAACAAAACATTAAAGCAACAAAAATAAAGCCAAAGCAAAACAAAGAAAACCAACATGGCAAGTCTGAACCCCCAAGTCTTCTGTGTAAATAATCAAAAGGAAGTATATTAAAGAAATAGTTAAGAAAGATTACATAGTGTCTACCAATTGTGAACGGACTTGAAAAGAGCTCTGCAAAAAACTATGAATATCATTTTCAGGACAGCACAAAACTCAAAATATGGGAACTCAAGCCACATTATCAGGAGCCACTTGAGTGTAAGTTTCTTTTCATTGAAAGAAACTGCAAAACCTGTTAGAATCCACTTTAGTACAATTTAATTGCAGGACTTTGCATTATAAATTTAATACTACATAGTATAGTATACTCAAAGATATTTTTAAGAAACCTGGGGGAGGCAAAAATAAAATACTGCATAAAAGCAGATATGAATTTTACAGTATACTTCTAACCTATTAACCTTCTATAGACTCCTCTGGATTGAGTCAAGAGTTTCAGGTCAAAAGAACAAAGATTTACCGGAGTTCTTCTGGCAGAAGAAATGATGTACATATATTCACTACTCCAACTTCCTAAATTATAATTCCTAGTCAGGGGAATACATTGCATGCATGAAAAATAGGTTTTCAATACATGGATTTAAAAGTTACCCTTGCCTCTGAATTTAATCCTGACATATTATTTAATGCATTTACCAGAACGAGTGAGAAATAGAAATAATCTTTGAAAATTTCCTACCTTTTTATGGATATTTTACTTCACTAAAAGGAGATACTGTTGTTTATATTAGTACAAACATATGGAGTAACTGCTTGACTCTACTCTAGACGAGCAATCTGATCCTTAAGGACACTGTATTCTAAATGGAAACAACAAACAGCCATTAAATATAAGCAAATATATAAATAAAAGCCAAAAGAAAGGAAATCATTTCATTATTACCATAGACCTTCCAGAATGATATGGTAATGAAGGAACAACTTAAGTGTTTGTTTTTCCTTAATCAGTCTTGAGGATTTCATGTGACGTTATTTTAAGGGTCATTTTGAAGAGAAATAGTTTCCCAGTCTTGAGTTTGTGAAGACTCTTAGAAAGTATGTGGTTTGAATTGAATATATAGCCCATAACACCGGTTAAGCCATTGCTCTTCCTGATATTTCTTACAGATGTGGGAATAATGTTTATTCTTTTTGATGTTTAAGCGTGTGCCAAACATATTTCTCATGTTATTTAACTTCCATATTTTGTATAATTTGTGAGGCTGAATGGAACTCAGAGTTTTGGAGTTTTCATAACAACTTCTGTTCTTGTCCAACTTTCACACACCACTGGAAGATATTAAATCACATTTTTTTTCTCCTGAAATATTCCAGTTGTCCAGAACATTATTCTGTACTGACAGATCATAAGGAAAATTCCTCGTATATATATATTGATTGTATTAACTACAGCAGACCTAGAGTCCTAATGAATACAGAAGGTCATAAATTACACAAAATAAGTATATTTTAAAACTTTTTATATAAAATACAGGATTCATTATTGCTAAATAGTCTTGCAACTGGTCTCACTAGCTGCATTCCTTCACACTTAATTTTTTTTAAATATAATAAAAATTATTGTTTTTTCCCTCTTTCTCTATTTTTGTCTTACTCTTGGATAAGGTAGGACAGAACACAACATGAGGAAAAGGAGAATGTTGAATTTCCATTGATTTACAGGCTCTACTTATTGTGGTTTGGAGCTTAAATCAGTGCTTCATTCAGATCTGTATTCCTCCTGTTATTTTATGGGAAAAGCAGAAATAATGGGGAATTTGAAGTACACTAAAATTGAAAAAAAAACTTCTGATCTTTTTTCCACATTGTTATATACCCATTAGAAAGACTTAGAATGTCTCCTTCATTTTTCTTAGATGCTTAAGATTTCATAGAATGGATCTGTTGGAAAAAAAAAAACAACACAAACATCAACAATAAAAGATAAATACAGATGTCCATCTCCTGATTCAGAAGGTTTATTTAAGTGTCTGTGTCAAAGAGACATTATGAGCAATATTGATTTTCCTGGCCTTGGATAAGCAACGTGAACTTTGTCTAGATTTATCCTTGCCTTAAATTTACCATAAATTTCATATGTGCCAATATTCTATATTTGAATGCCTTGTGCACATTAGTGATATTGGAATATCATACTGTATTAAGCACTGTTGCTGTTTCATATAGGCACCAGTGACACAGCTGTGAGCAACTTAAAGAATATCAAGAATGACTAGAAGGCACTGAAAGCAGAAATGAAGAGCTCAGGAGTGTAGGTAGTCTTTTCATCTGTCCTCCCAGAATAAGGAGTGAGGAAGGAACAGTTGACAAAATTGAGAAAATCAATAAAAAGTTAAGAGAGTGGTGTCATGTTCAGGGCTTCAGCTATGTATGCCATAGGATTAGCTTTGAGAAATCTGATCCTCTCGGGGACTGAAGGAGTAGAACATCTTTGGCAACAAGCTTTTGAACTTAGTCAGAAAGGCTTTAGACTGGAGTTGCTGGAAAGGGAGATCCTCAACCCCTTCCACTTTGAGGCCAATAAGAGTAATGGATATTCTGAACCTGGAGTAGGATCACAGGCCAGGAATATGTACCTGAAGTGAAGGACGAAGGAACTCCAAATGGTAAATCAGCCTGAGGCCCAACTTAAATACCTATGCACTAGGTACCTATGCTTGCCTAATGCAAGCAGCACAGGGAACAAGAAGGCTTATAGGTGTGCAAATGCCTGCAGGGCTATGATGTCATTAACATAATTGAGACATGGTGGAATGGCTCTCATGACTAGAGAACAGAAATAGATGGATATACACTCTTAAGGAAAGACAGGTGGGGAAAAGTGGAAGAGCTCTTGCTCTCTATATCATTAACCATCTGGAGTCCATGGAGCAACTCTTGTGGATGGATGAGGAGATGATAGAGAGCTTATGGGTCAGGGTTAAAGAAAAGGTGGGGGATGGAGACATCATAGTGGGGCTCTGCTGCAGGCCATCTGACCAGGAAGACCAAATGAACAAGGCTCTCTATAAACAGATAGAAAGCTTCACGTTCAAATGCTCTCATGGGAAATTTCACCTGCTCCAGTATCTTTTGGAAGGAACACACAGCAAGACACCAGAAATCAAAAGAGGTTTGGGGAATGCATTAATGATAACTTCCTCTTCTGAATGGTACAGGAACCCACAAGAAAAGGTGTTTTGCTGGACCTTGTCATCGCCAGCAAGGAAGAGCTGGTGAGTAATGTGAAGATCAACAGCAGTCTTGGCTGCAGCAATCATGAAATGAGTTCAAGATTCTTAGGGCTTTAAAAAGGGTGTGTAGTAAACTCACTACTCTGGACATCAAGAGAGCTGTCCCACACAACATCCTAGTCAATAAATTGAATGAATATGAGTTTTATGGACAAACTACTTGCTGGATAAAGAACTAGCTGGATAGTTGCACTCACAGAGTTACAGTCAATAGCTCAATGTTTGAATGGGGACAGGCAATGAATGGGGTCCCTCAGGGATCAATTCTATTTAACATCTTTTTAGGTGACATGGAGCAATGGAACTGAACACACTCTCAGCATGTTCTCAATCTCAATCTCATGGATAACAACAAGCTGCATGGGATGACATGATAGAAGGAAAGGATGCCATCCAGAGAGACCTGGACTGGCTTGAGAGGTGGGCCTATGCCAATCTAGTGAAGTTCAACAAAGCCAGTGCAAGGTCCTGTACCTGAATCGGGAGAAACCTAAGCACAAATACAGACTAAGTGAAGAATGTCTTGAGAGTAGCCCTGAGGAGAAGGATTTGGGAGTATTCATTGATGTGAAACTCAACATCAGTCAGCAATGCATGCGTACAGCACAGAACGCCAACCACATCCTGGCTGCATCAAGAAAAGCATGGCCAGCAGGTTGAAATAGGGCCATGAAAATGATTAGAATGCTGGAGCACTTCCCCTTTGAAGACAGGATGAGAGAGTTGGGATATTTCAGTATGAAAAAGAGAAGGCTCCAGGGTGACCTTATAGTGATCTTCCAGTACATGAAGGTGGACTACGAGAAAGTTGTTGAGGGACATTTTACAAGGGAATGTAGCAGTAGGATGAGGGTTATCATGGTTTTATGGTTTTTCATTGGTATTTCACATCATGACATCATGCAGTGCAGTAGGAGTTAAAGAGTTAATGCTGCAGTTCCGTGGAGTGTTGATATTTCCAGTCTGTTGATCTCAGAAGAGAAAAATGAACTACAACTCCCAGCATACTTCATTTTTCCATTTCTGTTTTCCATTTGGAAGGAAAGATAAAACAGACTCTCTGTTTTCTGTCTGCTTCTCCTACAGCATTAGAGTAAGGACTTTGTTTTTGGAAACTCTCTCATTATCTGATTTATTAGCTTCAATTCCAATCATATTATATTATATTGTGTTATCTCACATTCCGCTATTGTATTTAGTACATTAAGTTTTTTTCCCTTACTCCATTGCCACTGTGTTTTTTCATCCATTCCTTTCCCTGCTTCTTCCCAAGGCATGAATCCACGAGTCCCATAGTCCCCTTGTAACCAAACCAGGCTGAACCATGACAGGGAGTCTTTTAACTGGAAAAGAGTAGATTTCGACTAGATATAAGGAAGCAACTCTTCGCTATAAGTGTGCTGAGATACTACAACAGGTTGCCCAGAAAGGTTGTGGATGCCCACTCCCTGGAGGTATTCAAGGCCAGACTGGTTGGTTGGATCTGTGAACAACCTGACTATAGGGAGCCATTTTAGTTCATGGTAGGGCAGCTGGAACAAGATGATCTCTAAGGCCATAGCTTTCCGTGCTTTATAAATAATAAAGGTCATTGATTTCAATGACAGACATTTTAAACAGTATTCTTTTTAGTTCTGAAAGGTATTTGTTCAATTTGTATTTGCTAAAACAGCACAGTAACAGGAAGCTTTCCTTATTCTATAAAGATGTTTATAATTATTTTGTTGTGTCCAAACACACAAACAGATCAACTTGAGAAAGATACCATTATATTTAGTTCTCAGTGTGTTCATGTGTTTAAATATTTTCCTCCCTTTAAAAGTAACTGTAGTTATATACCAATTCTGTGTGCTATTTTATCCTTATAATTTAGAACACAAGAGCTGTCACAGAAAGCAATAAGCATAATGCAGAACAAACTACATGGTTCAAGTAGCTGTATTGGAACTTTTAGAAAAGCATGGCAAATACTGTTTGCCATAATATTTTAATATTTATATATGTTTATATCTTCTCGGGCCATTAATATTATTAGGAGATGTTTGCTGAAATAGTACAAAATTGTTTTAAGAAGAGCTGGTGAATATTTGATAGGCTCACACAGGAGAAAAATGTCTTTGTCTGAATACTGTTTTATTTGATCTTTTCTTGTGTTTCATTTGCATCTCTCCAGCTTCTTTCAAAGCACACCAGTATTATGATCCTGTTGGTGAAAAAGTGAAAAGAAATATTTTCAATTCAGCAAACATCCTATCTTTGCATGTTATTGTCATTAACACTGAATATAAATTGCCTTCTACTTATGCTGTGAATGATACATTTCCTGTAAGTGTTTTGCCAGAAAATAATTTTTCCTGAAATATCCAAAATTTGTGTATGCTGCCTTCATGTGATTCTATGCCATAATCTATTTAAGTGTATGATTTCTCTTCATTCCTGTTCTTACCTGAAGATGAAGTAAATATCCTGGTTAGAAAAACTGATACAAAATGAGTGTAAGTTATGCTTTGCAACAATATCACTTCTGAGTGTTGATTCACAGTAAGAGAATTTAGAAAGAATATAAAAGGATTTTAAATTTGTTGCATTTATAATTATAAAAATAACATCATTTTCTAAGCCATGACACTATTTGCACTGCTTTGAAACAGACAATTTACTTACACTGTATATTGGCTTAAATGAGCCAATCAAACACAGAAACGCTCCATCAGTCTTCATCCTGAACTCTGGTTTTCTAGAGATTAATACACCATCCTTCTTTACCAATTTGAATGGTATCAGTTGTTGTTACGTTAATATATATAGGTAATAGATTTTGATTTCTTTCTTATTTCTTGAAACTGCAAAATGCCTAATATTCTCAAAAGAAAAAAAAAAAAAACAAATACAAAAATGGGAGGACTGAATATAAAATGATTACTCTTCTTTCCCTGCCTCTTTTTCTTTCTCCCTGTGATAACTAAACAAAATAAGAGGGCTATATTCTGGGAGAAAGACTGCAGACAAAGCCCACATTGTTCCACTTCTCTTTTAGCTTATCACAATTTAATATGTAAATATATTAGCACACATTTCATTGGAAAAGATCACTATTATTTCAAACTACAGAAACAGATTGAATTGTGATTTCTTTTTAATTAGTCTTTATTTCCCACTGGTGGAACTCACAATTCTCATGAGCACTTGCTGTTTGTTTTTTTTTTTTTTTTTGGCTAGGGAAGCTTGCATGTTCCAAGCTTTCACTGATGAAGATTCTCATTTACCTTAATGGTAGTGAGTGCTGGGGTTTTCTATGCATATAGATCTCATATAGTTGTCTATACTGATGAATGTCATTTTGAATGACATGTTGCAGCTCTCAAGTTGATTGGATGTGAGCCCAAGGGCATAAGTACTAGGCAAAGATGATTTTGCTAGGACAGTTTGCATAACAAGCAACTGTCATCTCATTAGCAAGCATAGGCATTTTTGCCACATGCTGTTTAACACATCATCACACCTGTTCACACCTCATTGTCCCAAGAATTCAGTTAAGCAGCTTTCTGTTGGCTTTATTTTTTTATTCTTTACTGAGAATGGGCTATTCTCTGCCAGATTTAGAGATGAGAGATAAGTGCAGTTCAAGCTTCAAAACACGTGCTGTGAGTTCTGTTCTAAGGGGGCTGAAGAGCAGGATTATGATTTGAATAATAGCCAGCATCAGAAACTGCTTTATAACTTCCTGCTAGTGGCTATTCTTTTGGAGATTCTATTATCTGTCCTCATTGTCTATAAAACAGGTTAATTTACCACTGCTCAAACTGATATGTAGTCCACCACATTTTCCTCTACTTACTATGAAATACACTTCACATTCTCAGGAAAATAAATACGTATACATGTTTTTACAAAATAAAAGTGTACTGGTTTGGCACTGGTTCTTTCTTCAAAGTGGCATATCTTTTTGTAGTTCAGCCCATTAGCCTGTGCATCACCTCCAGCCATGGGCTACTCATCCTTCTGGAAGGTTATGACCTGCAGGTTGTGCTCTTGTCAGTGCTGCATGGGAACCTGGCCAGCCAATGTAAGCACCCAAGACTTATCTGTGCCCAGGGCTGAGAGGAAGACTTCTTTCTTTGGAGACAGTTAGGGAGCTCCTCCTCCATCTGGACTGTCACAAGACCATTGGACCAGATGGGCTCCATTCTAGGATGCCGAGGGAGCTGGCGGGGGTGACTGCCGAGCTGCTCTCTGCAGATGTGACCTATGCTGGCTCATAGGCAACCTGTTGTCCACTAGATTCTTCTCTACCAAGCTTCTTTCCAGCAGGTTAGCCACTAACCATACTGATGCATATAGTTATTCCTCCCCAGCTGAAGGACCCTACACTCAAACGTGTGGAACCTCATAAGGTTACTCTCCACTCAATTCTCCAGCCTATCCAAGTCTTTTTGAATAGCAGCGTAGCCTGCTGGAGTATCAGCCACTCTTCTCATCTTTATATCATCAGTAAACTTGCTGACAGTGGACTCCATCCCTTCTGCCAGGTGACTGAAGGATATGTTGAACAAGACCAGACTCACTGGGTCCAGACTGGGGAACATCACACACTTCAAGCCTCCAACTGAACTCTGCACTGTTGATCACAATCCTCTGAGCACTGCCAGTCAGCCATTTCTCAATCAACATAATTGTCCACTCATCTATCCCACACTTTCTAAGCTTACTTACAAGAATGTTAAGGGAAGCAGTGTCAAAGTGTCTTCCTTAACAATCACTGCTCTCTGTTCATTTCCCAGGAAGTCAAGACATCATCATCACTGGTCAAGCATGATTTCCCCCTGGCATATCCAGGCTGACTACTTCTGGTGACCTGCTTTTTTTCCACTTCTTTGGAGATGACATTGAGAATAAGCTGTTCCATAGCCTACTTAGGGACAGAGGGGAAGCTGATTGTCCTGTATTTTCCTGGATCCTCTTTCTTGTCCTTTTTGAAGATTAGCATGACGCTTGTTTTTTTCCAGTCCTCAGGCATCTCTCCTGTTCTCCATATCCTTTCAAAGATGATAGAAAGTTCAGCAATCACTTCTGCCAGTTCCCTCAGTCTTTGTGTGTGCATCTCATCTGAGCCTTTCTATTTCCGAGTGTTGTTTATCTAGACAATCTCTAATCACTCCTCCTTGAGCAAGGGAGGGTCCAAGATCCTGTAGGGTCTGGATTCCTGAGGACCAATCTAGGTAGTAAAGACTGAAGGAAAGAAGGCATTCAGTAACTTCATCTTCTCCATATCATCCATTATCTGTGGGCCCACATTTTCCCTAGTTTTCCTTTTGCTACTGACACACTTATAAAAGCCCTCATTGTCATTGTCCTCCCTCACCAGATTTAATTCCAAGTTTTTCTCATTGCATCTCATCATGCCCTGATAATACTACTATATTTTGTTTGAGTTTCCTTGTATATCCATACAAGTCTCCTGCAACATCTGCCTAATTTCTTACTTTTAGGGATGCATCAACCTTGAGCTTGGAGGAAATGGTGTCTGAATGTCAACAGACTTTTGTGGGCCCTATGAGCTGCCGATACTCTAATCCTGGGGATATCACCAGCTAGGGCCTTGAAGAGGTCAAAGTTGGCTCTCCCAAAGTCCAGGGATGCAATCCTACTTGTTGTCCTGTTTCTTCCTCTAAAATCCTGAATAATAGAATAATCAAATCATGGAATCATAGAATGGCCTGGGTTGAAAAAGACAAATGATCATCTAGTTCCAACCCCTCGGCTATGTGCAGGGTCACCAACCACCAGACCAGGCTGCCCAGAGCCATATCTAACCTGGCCTTGAATGCCTCCAGGGATGGGACGTCCACAACCTCCTTGGGCAACCTGTTCCAGTGTTTCACCACTCTCTGAGTGGGTTTCTGCATCTCATGGTTTCTGCATCCAAAGTTGCCCCAAACGTCACACTCCCAACTAGTCCTTCTTTATTTGTAAGAACAAAGGCCATAAACACATCTTCTTGCTGGCTCCTCTAATACCTGAATTAGAAAGTTATCTTCAATGCTGTGCAGGAACCTTGTGAACTGTATATGTCTGGTTGTTCTGCTTTTCCAGCAGATTTCAGGGTGATCAAAGACTCCAGTGAGAATCAGTGCCTAAGATCATGAGGCTACATTCAGCTATGTGACAAAAACTGCATCAATTTCCTCCTCCTGATCAGATGGCTTGCAGTAAGCACCCACATTATGTCACCCATATTAACCTTCCCCTTAATTCTCTTAAGTTCTCCATTTGTTCATCACCCGTCTCTATGCAGATCTCAATATTTTCCAGTTGCTCTCTCACATAAAGAGCAACTTCACTACCCTGTCTTGCTGGCTTATCTTTCAAAATAAATAAATAACTATTCATGTCTGCATTCAAATAATTCAAATCCCACTACGTCTCCACGATTTCAATAAAATCATAGTCCTGAAACTGCACATGTATCTCTTATGCTTCTTATTTGTTCCCCATGCCATGTTCATAGTCATAAAGGCATGTCAGAGAAAAAAGAGAAGTAGAAGGTTGAAGTTTCCCTAGAGGGATGCAAGAGGATTCCCCATAGTTATACTCACTCTTGAGGCAGTTGGCCTTCTGGCTTCTGTCATGGTAGGCAGGTAAAGAATGGTTGTTACTGTCCTGGTTGGTCTGATGTTGCAATATTGTGAGCATTGCCATTTGGACCCTGCTGCCAAGTCCTTCAGTTTAGAGCTGACCTCACAGAGTGAGCCAGCCTGCTTGTATAGATTGCCCTGCCTCTTCCAGATGGGTGGATCCCATCCCTCCATAAAAGATTATATTTTTCACAGAAATTTCCACTGTCATAAAAAACAAGTGCTGGCACCAGCCATGTAGCTAGAAGTTGATATACATTATATGGTATTTCTGGTTGTCCACCTCCCCACTTCTTTTTATCATGTAGCATTTTTCTGTGTATCAGAATAACAATGGAATAGACAGCAGTAGCAGCTATGTACAGTGAATAAAGTCTGAAATTTTCCACTGCTTTGCTTTGATTCACAGATGTATTGATGCCTACCAAATTTATTTTGTTCACCTCTCTGCAAGTGAGTTATATTTGATGCATTTAAAAAAGTAGAGTTCTTTACCTACCTTACTAATATATTTGTTGTTGTTGTCAGAAACAGTGAGTCATTTGCTGTCACTTTGGTTATACACTTATCTTTGCTCAAAATGTGCCAGAGACTGAATCTTGCAAGGCTATTGGATACTAAATATGCATTTTAATTGTTTTTTTTCACTGCTGCTTTGATGATTGTTTGCATATTTGGGACCTTTTAGATATATCTGAATAAATGAGTTTTAATTTTCAGTTAGATATCTGTGAAGTATCCTATGCCCTCAGTTAAGAGTGTTTTAACGAATGCAGCTGCTCTCCATCTTGCATTTTCTTTTCATGTTTTCTATCTCAGGCATCTCAGGGATGATGCATCAAAACAGATAAAGAGACCCATTTATTGCTCAGATATTGCACCTCACACAGTTCCAGCACATTTTCAAATGAAAGGTTGATGGCTTTTCTCCAACTGTTTAGACTAACAATTTCTGAAATTCCCTAAAAGCACGTTACATTTCTGGTTCACTTGTTTTCTTACTGGATCAGTAGGAGGTTAGTTCTTCTAAGACTGCAATCCCCATTTAGGAGAAAGTGAGTTGCTGCCAGAACATCAAGATAAATAAAAGATCAAGTGTAAATACTTGCAGTTTCTATTTCTTCCCTTTCCAGAGGTGGAATGGTTTCTGCCTGCTACAGGCTTGCTGCTGGGATGTTGCCTTCAGCTTCACAGTATCCTTCTGTGCCCCTTAGGAGATTTCAGCCCTTTGTGTTATTAAAAAATAAAAAACACTCAGATATAGAATATGAGTCTGTAATTCTGATAATTCCATAGCAGCACAAAAGGAAAAAGACACTGTCTGTCCCTCCTACCCTTAGTCTGCTGTACAGCCTGGAATACTTGATCTTAGAGATAAGAAAACTCATCACTTATTTTGTTTTTTTGTAAGAAAACTTCAGTTTTTCCCTCATTTATTTAATAGCAAGAAATGCCTTGCTATTAAATGCATGTTAAGCAGCTATCAAACATTCTCCAGTGTGTCACACCACTGTGCTATTAAAGGCTGAGCATGTGACCTTCTATTCAGACCGCTCTTCTCATTTGTTTAGTTCTTTGCTTTTACACACTAGCCAGTCTCCATGATCCTCAGCTTTTGCTCTCACCACAGATATGAAGTAATAACAGAGGTTCTGTTTCACAATTTCCATTAGTACATTTAAGATTTTGAAGAAAATGCAATCATCTTCTTTGAAAAGGCAAACTCTACTGCACATTATAAATGTAAAGTATGTTTAAAGAACAAGTCTGTTTTCTGTTTCCTTTGAACTGAAATGGAGCCATTTCAGGTGTCCCAGCCCATATCCCAGCTGGCACTTTAGAAAGAAACAAATCTCCCATGTAACACAGAACCAAAATATTGATTCCTTATTGTTATTCCTTATTATTATTCCTTATTTATTCTTATTATAGTTATTCCTTATTATTATTATTATTATTCATTGCTATCTAAATGATGTTTTTTGTGCACTACATACAGACTTCCTCAAGGCATAAGCCAGGATGTCTGAAGCTGTTTATGTTGTATACTGTACAAATACGAGAGGCTGATATGTCTAAATATGCTGTCTGTTTCTGTGGAGACTTAAGAAGAGATTTTAAGGAATTTAGATTTTTCCCTTTCATACACTTCTCATGTCTTTGCAGAGTGTCACACTTTTAAAGTACTGTTTTTTAACAAATAATCTGACATTAATCACTTCTACTACTCTCAGAAGTATTGTCAGATCATAACAGTTCTCTGAAATCCCCGTTACATACTATTTTGTGCACTTCTCCCATTTAATTACTGTAGTTTCAGTGTAGTGCAAAATTCTAGTAAATGTGTTTTTGATAGATTCTGTAACTATCTGATGAGCAAAAAAGAAGCAATGAGAACTTATCAGAGAGTTTGAGAATAGTTTTACATGACAGTCTTTGAGCTCTACCTTTCTCTGAGTGGGGATTTGATGTCAGAGCATAAATATTGAGGGGAAAATTAGGTAATGAAGAGTTTTTTCCTGTACTAGGTAAAAGAACAAGAACCAATTTCTGGAAATTGAAGCCAGACTTGTTTAATTCAAAAATTAATACCTTTATTATCTGTTTAGTTGTTTAACAATTAAGTTGTTAATCTTCTGGGACTATTTGTAACTTGTGAATGTGTGGCCATGAGCATTGTGAAAACTTAGTAGAAACGACATTATCTAAAAAATAAGGGATAGAAAGAGATAATCTAACAAAAATCAAGTTAGTGAGCTCATTACAAAGTTAATAGGTGAAAAATAGAAAGATCTAGCAGATCCTTCTAGCCTCAGTATATGTAAATTCTGAGTGCTAATTACATAATCATTTTTTCCCCCCCAACTAAGGGCTTCAAAATCTAGAAAGAGATTATATTTTTTATTGTCCTGTAGAAAAGATATTTGTCTGACATGGGAAACACTGTATGCTCGCGTCCTACAGAGTATGTATAGCTGTTCAACACAAATTTAGCAAGTGAGAGTATATCTTTTTCAAAAAACTAAAAGGAAAACACTTGACATTTGAAAATTGCAAGAACATTATTTAAATGCCATTACAGGATGTTCAGTCACATTTTGCATTTCAGAAGTCAAACGTGTAAACCAGGAATAACATTTGTGTTATGTTTGCTTTAGAAAACTGCATATAGATCCCTCAGGCACTGTTTTTGCAGGCAGTTCCAAGTGAGGCAGGAGCAGCAGGGGGAAAAGTGAAGGAAAAGCTCTCTCTGACACGGCCTCTCCAGGAGAAGGCTTTCATCTGATAGGAGAAAGGGGGAATCTACTCTCAGCTTCCATCCAATTGCTCTGTAGTTTTCAGGCTGTTTGGCTATGCCATTTTCTTTCCCACTGAGAAACACTCATAAAACTCATGTAATTTATTTGAAGATTAGTGTGCAAAACATCGAACATCTGCCTCCTATCTCTGACAAGCTGTATAAAGATGTATTTCAACAAAGTAGGGTGCAAAACTCATGATTTCAACTTGAGCCATTTTCTGCTGGTTATATCTCTGCAGGGAAGCATAAGTCTCAGAGAAGAGCAATTTTTATTATTATTTTTTTAAAAACATCTTGTTTTCAATTACCCCTTGGAAATCTTTCCTTATATATTGACATCAGTGTTTCATCTGAATGTGTCCAAATAAAGCACTGCAAAGAAAAAATCTCTGGGGAATCAGGTAGAGGGGACACATGACCTTTAAATACTCTACTAAAAAGTGGAGAGATCACCTCTGAGAAGGTATCTGTGGATAATGAGGATAATTTCCCCACTTTGTATAAATGTTATTAATCTGAAATACCATTACAGAAGAGTTTTTTTTTAATGTTAACATTTTCAACCTTTTTTTTTTTTCCCTGTATTTTCCTCTCATTGAATTATTAATGGCTTTTGAAATAATGAAATCAGATTTGTCAGCTTCATATCATATAAGAAAAAAAATCCAGCCATGGAAATTCTATTTCTATTTGACTTAGTTCTTTTTTCCTTTACTTCTTCTTCGTCTTCTGTCTTTCTTGCCCTAACTTCCAGGTTTGAACTTTCACAACATTAATGCTTTTTTTGTCATTGCTGGATTTGCTTTTTTTTTTTTTTTTTCTGTGGCTGTGGTGTCCTGAAGTAAATGCTTGTATATTTTTAAAAAAGCAAATGGAAAGTGATCTCTTATGCAGATTGTTTTGAAATCACTTGGCTACAAATGTTTGGAATATATGCAATACTGCGATGCTTTTATGAAATTCAGAAGCACTGGTGTAATTTTGGTGCATCTTCCTTTGCACAGAATGGTTTGAATACTTCTGCAAAACCTTGCACTTTGCTTTGTTGAACCTCATTATTTTCACAAGGGCCCATCTTTTCAGATTAAAGTCCCCTGGAGAATCCCTTCCCCTCTGTTATTCCACACTGCTTTTGGTGTATCAGCAAACTTGCGAGGGTGTGTCCCAAATCCCAATTATGGAAAGAAAGGTAAAAGAGTACCCACCCAAAGGCAGACTTTCCCCAATATCCACGCCCCATTGACCAATCCCAACACCAACTGATGGGCCTCAAACCCAATTCCCTTTTCCACTGAAATCCACCTCAAACCATACCTCCTCTTGGCCTCTTCTCCTAAAAGACTAGTGATGGACAAAGGGGAATGGCCCAAGTTTGGCCAGGGGAATTAAAATTTGAACCCAGGGAAACTTTTTCCCTGGGGTTTCAGGCATTTGGAATGGGCTGCCCAGGGAGTGGTGGAGTCCCATCCTGAATTTTTAAAAATTTAGATGTTGTACTGAGGGACATGAGTTAGTGGGAAATATTGGTGATAGGTGGACGTTTGGACTGGATGATCTTAGTGATTCTATGATTCTATAATTCTCTAATTTGGGAGATAAAGGGGCGTGTTGGGGATCTGTCAAAAGCTTACAGAAGTCCAGGTAGAAAACAGTTGCCTCCCCTTTTGTTCCCAATGCCACACCCACAAGAAGGCCAGCTAGATTTTGGTCAACAAACCATTGCCCTTTAGGCGTACGGCTGTTCTTGGATCACTACTTACCGATTGCCTAACAGCTGAGTTTCGTGAAGAAGCAAAAATTATTTTGACAGGTTCTTGGCAATATCGGGCTAAGTATTTGAAGGTAGGTCAACAGTTGAACACAGAAAGAATAATTGAGGTCACCCAGCAGGTGAAAGAGCCTTCTGGCTATACAGCACTTCTCATCAGGAAGCAGCCTAGTTCCAAGGGATGTTCTCCCTTTAGTGGCTGGCCTTAGATGAGCCCAGGATGACTCCATCTTGGGTCCATCTCTTCTGGTCAAGTGAGGAGTACAGGCTAATTTCTTATACCTATGCCCCCTAGGCCATCCACAGCATTTCACCAATCAAGCCATGACTTAACAGTTCTCCTATGCATTTCTGCAAGAAGGGTCGGTTCCATGATCTTCCTATGTACAGAGGTGAGGCTTACTGGCCTGTAGTCCCCCAGGTACTCCTTCCTCTCTTTCTTATAAATAGGAGTAATGTTTCCCTTTTCCCATCCACCAGGGGCTTTGTCTGACAGCTGTGACCTTTCAAATATGATGGAGAGTAGCTCGGTAACCATATCAGCCAGCTCCCTTGAGACACTGGGATGCATGTCATCTGTCCCCATGGACGTGTACGCACTCATTCTCTGTGGCTGAAGGAGTGTTTTTGATTCACCCTGCTTACAGACCACGTTTGTGCAATATTCAGCAAGCTATCACTCCCATTTACTTAAATCTATTTTTCCTGGTGTATTACCCAGAGTTATGATTTTTTTAATTCATGTATTCTTTGTTTCTTCTTTGTTTCTTAGAGTGACTTTATGAGCTATGTTCTTTAAGTATATTTCTGAACAGAGTGCTTTGATACTCTGTTGGTGGTTTTTTTTTATTTTTATTTTTTCTAGCAGTAGAGCTGTTTTGTGCCTTCTTAGTGTTCATTTTCCTTATGATGGTAACCTTTCTGTGACATAAGTGGGCAAATGAGCATCTAGGGGATGGCTTGAATTTAATCAGTCTGAGTATTCAGTCTCTAAATATGCAGTTTCTATACAGAGGAGCCATTGTTACCACTTACCAGCAGCTCTTACGTTACTGGAGTGGCATGTATAGCATTCAATGCATTTTAAGTACTAAGTCAGGAATAATTTCTCTGAGATCTTTAATTCAAGCCTTTCTCTAGGGTGATATGAGCTTGTAACGCAGTGCACAATTCAAGTAGCTGTAGAAAGAGATCACCTGAAAGTGCAAAAATTCTAACAACTGTTTATTTCTGGAACTGTAAGTATCATAGACATACAGACCGGATCCACTGCTGAAAGAAAAAACTGCACATACTCTAGCTGCTAAGAATTCTACTGAATCCACAAAGGACTAGACTGTAGGTCTAGCAGGGCAACAGGGATATGATGACACCTCTGAAAAATCCAATCCACCTCAAGATTAGAATGAGTAGAAGATTCATCTCTTATTCAGCTATACGTGTTACATTGAGGGGAAGATCTAATCTGGTTTTGTATTTGCCGGTCTGACCAAACAGTTTCTTGTGCTTTTCATTACCTCAGCTTTTGTCCAGTGGGTGCTCTCTGCTGGAGGCAAATCTCAAACATCATATCCCCTAGCATTTCTGTGCACACAATTGGTTTACATGGTGATATTTTAAAATGAGATCATCATAGTGCTGAAAGCAGTGTGCAAAATTTTCGTCTACATACTGTAAAATGTAGATGATTCCAAAGCAGGCAAGCAAGTAAAGTTATAAAAGGTTCAGCTATTTTTAGAGGTCTGGATTTTAGTTTTCTGTTTTTTGTCTTCTATTTTAGCAGCCAGGACTATCAAGTAGCATTTGCAATGCTACTTTCAATGCCATGCTTTAATACAGTTGGCAATTGTCTTTAACTGTAATTATTGATTTCTTTACAGTATTTATAGCTGCCTAGTTAAAATCGGTCTCTAGAACCTGACTTTTTGGGTTTACCTGTGATGTTCTATTACACTCCTAATGACTTTTCCTTCACTTTTATTTAGATCTTACATCACACTACAATTAATTGAAACTAAAAATTCTCTGTGTATTGATTTCCATAAATTACAAATATGTTATGTGCTATGTTATCAGATAAAAGGTCAGAAAGCCAATTTGTTACCCTGTTAAGGTTGGACTATGGTTCTGTGCAAGAAGCTGACTTGTAAGTCTTGTTTTTATTCTAGATAGAATAATAGCTAAAGCTGATTGTGGAATAGAATAGAATTTAAATAGCTGTCAAAGCATTCAGAAAATCTTAGCAGTTCCTAGTGAATATTCTGTGAATGACTAACCTTTGCAATAGCTGGTGACACTGGAGCACACACACATTTGTTTTGAGAGATCAGTGGCATAGATTGATAATCCTCTTTTAAAATGTATTAAAACTACTTTGCTTATTACTCTTTTGTTATCTGCTAAAAGCTTGGATTCACTGGGAGGAAACCACTCATGTGAGTGAGGGATTCAGGACCAGTCCCTGTAGAGACAGAAAATGATTTTCTTCTCAGCTGATTAAAATATCTTTGAGCACAAGGACTGGATTGAGAGGATGTGAGTTTAGAAAGAATAAATTTGTTGTTCAGGCACTGGAATGGGATTCAATTTCCCATTCTGCCACTCAGCACCTCAGCTCCTGTGCTCTCCTGCTGCTGAATAGATAATAGCACATATTCATCCTGCATTTAGTACCTTGCCATGCACAGTGTGCTGCTGATCTTAGTTGTCAGCCAAATGCACTCATATAATGCAAGTGACAATAGTGATAGTGATAACAGTGGGAAACGAGGCTGACAGACCTGGAGAGGAGTAGGGCCCCACAAGCGGGGGGCCCCTCCAGCCTCTGCTCCCTTGTTTCTGCTACAAGGGAAGTGAGAAACCCCAAGGGGTGGGTGGAAAAAGTGGGACGCTGGGGGGCTCCCAAGGGACTAACTGTATTTAGGTCCCCCGAAGTGTGTGATCGCCCCCGTGCAACCCAGGGGCGCCCTTGTTACCATAAAACTTCTTGGTCCATTGGCTTCCAGTGTAGAGCTGTACATCAAAGCCTGACCAAAACGAAGCTAAATACCATCAAGGGTATTTCGCAGTTAAAATTAATTCTTTTCCAAATTAAAATATATTTGGTACTGTTTATTGAAAGCTTGTCACTGTTTCTTTCTCCCATCAGCCCTTCAGCTTCAAGGAGCTTCCTTTGTTTTACAAAAAGTCCAGATGTTTATCTGCAATTATAACATTAATTGGCATAATAGTTGGATGGTAGCAGTCTGTATCATTGATAATCTTGTCTTTGCAGCTGGAGTCCTGAGCTTAGAGTCCTGCAGAGCAGATCAAAGGGCCGAAAGGAGGCTGGCAGCTGAGCTGCTCCTGGTTGGAGTGCTTTAAAAGCCTTGTCGTGCTCTAAGTGACAACTAACAAAAATGTTTTCTAATGCCCCAGAAGCCTGGCACTGTAGAAGGGCTAAAGGATGGTGCTCTGTTAGTGCTCAAGCACAGCCCTGCAATTGCTGCTGTAACAAGCAATTTGCGCAGCTGCCTCCAACACCTCTTTGTCTTCCCCCGCTCTAGTGAATCTTTCAAGCGCCTTTCTCCATGATTTTCCTCCCTCCTCTCTGCTTTACTAATTAAAATTCTTATCACTCTGACAGCTAAAGCTAGGCTGAAAAATCATTCTTCCATGCTGGAGAAGGTAATTTCAAGGTGTTTTAGCTGCCAAAGAAACAAATGGAAATTAGACAAAGAAACGGATTGTCAGAAGGGGATGCATTAGCTGCTCTGACTCCTTTGATTATAATAAAATATTAAACTTCTAAAGGAAGAAGTAAAACAGGATTAATCCTATATATTGATGCCAGATATTTAGAGATAATATAACCTGATTTACCTGTCTGAGTTATGAAAGGTTTTGCATGTATTTTTTTTTACATCAAAATGATTTCCTTGCCTTATAGGAAATGCTTTAACTTGGCTTGTTGTGTGACTGTGGATGATATATGCTACTTGCTTTTGTGAGCTGTGGTTAAGAATATTCATTTAAAATGTACAGGAGGTTGCAGATACATACTTAAAATAACAAACAGTTTTTCATGCAGTGTTGTTGGTTTCATGCTGCAGATGTTGTGATATTTGAAATGTTAAATGAAATGTTAAATATTATGGTATTCAAATTTCACCACCTACTTTCCCAGACATTTTCCTGGCTTGATAAAGACAACTTTTAGACCTACATATCTCCTCAAATCATATGTTTTTGCAATGGAGGGAAATAACATGCAGTTGTGTTAAGATAGATAGAACAAAACATGACAGTCCCTATCATACAAATATATGAGTTGAACATGTAGGCATATACTTGCTCAGAAAGAAGCAGAAAGGTACACAGACACAGGGACATGCATATGCAAAATCCTCGGATCTGCACCAGGCATGTCATATTGGCAAAATAATCAGATGAACAGTTTGGGTCATTAAATACTGCAGTAACTTTTGTCTTGGAACTTGATGCAAAGCTCACTGAGATATCAACAAATATACACTTCAGTTACTTTTGTTTTGTTTTAACTCTTGTAGTGATGAATTACAAGATCTTATAGAGAATGAAATATCATGCTATTTAAAACTGGAATATTTTTAACATCTTTGCATCTATACCTCTGCCATTAGAATGGAAAAAAATAAAGATGACAAAAAAGAAGATGATGAGTGTTGAGATTATTCTGTGTTGTGCTATTTGTGGAAGCACTAGTTTTGGACAATGTGAAAAAGCTTCTGCATCCCCAGTGCTTTAAACAGAAAACCTCCAGAGCTTTGCCATGCTGCCTTACTGTACGTAGTTGTATGCAAGGGTGGGCATTTCAAAAAATGCACATTCTTTTCCTTATTATCCTTCCAACCTTTTTATAAACACCCCATGACAGGGTTGTAAAGCTTACTTCAGCTATTTTAACAAGTTTTCAACAACTTTCAAGGGTGCATAGTTTGTCATTTACTGCTGACGAAGATCCTGTCCTCAAATTGCTTCCCTCTACCTGCTCCTCCCACATTTTCTTCACTTACTTGAGATTCCAAGTTAAAAGGGCTCTCAGTCTTGCTTTGAAAATGCCAAACTACTGAACCTTCACTTCCTGGAACAGATCTAAATGACTAAAGTAACACATGCTTGTTATGACCTCGTAGAAATGTCGTGAGACTCTTACCCAAATCCAGCTTGTTGCACTACCAACCCATTCAACTAGATGAAATTCTACCTCTAATGCACAGATGAATGTGTTCTTCAATAAGTAGCTGTCACTGAATATACATTCATACTGAAAAAGAAACTCAGTTTCATTCTGCACAGTCAACTTCTTCTGTTTCTGGGAAATGAAAGTATTCCCCCCAAAAAACTAAAAAATTAAAAATTAAAAAATTAAAAATAAGGAAAAAGAAAAAATCATGTGAAATCCCTCATATTCCTCTTTCTTCTCTGTGGCGAATTGACATCAAAGCAAAGGAAGCACACAACCTAGAAAGACTTTTCCAAATTAATTCACAAATTAGCTTTCTTTTACTTCTTCCTGATTTTTTTTATTATTTTTTAATTTTTAATAAAGAGACATAAAATATGTAAGCAATTTGAGAGCTAAAATACTTGGTTAAAGAAAATCACATTTTCAACTGAAAGTGCTTTTAGCAATAATGGAACTTGTTAGTCTACTCGGAAAATATGTAAGTTTTACAGTAAGAATGCAAGATATTATCTTTGAAAATGTCACTTTAGCCTATGTTAAGTATAGGCTGTAAAGGGGTTTGATTATACATTTATCCAGGACTCAACATTCTATATTAATCAGAAGATGTTCTTGGGGAATGGGGGGAGGCAATAATGTGTCTTTTATGTGAATGTTACTGAAAGTTCTTTAAAAGAAAGACTTGATATTGCAAGTTTACAAAAGTTCTGGAAAGCTGATCTGATTCATGCAGTGAGTAAAAGTATCATTTACCTTATAAAAAAGGCTAACAACTTATAAGCTACTAAAGGTTGGTCAGCTGACTCACATATTATATTAAAATTGCATCTTCTAACATTAAATTACTGAAAGAATGGTTTTGAAGTCAAATAGTAAATCCTTTCCAAACATCTTTTTAATGCAAGAGTAAATTTTTAAAGAGAATAGTTATTTGCCAGAATTATTTTCTTGACACTCTCAGCATTGTGATATGGATGGTATAGATAAATAGTGTCAAATAGTAATTTTTTGTCACTATGGACCATGTGAGCAGTTGGAGTTGATGGAGTTTATATGAGAGTTGAGGATCAGGCTATTGTATTTGCTTGTAGTTATGAAGAATATAATGCATTAAACATTTAAAGTGTAACTACATGCTAAATATTAACACAGCAAAAATTATGACTTTCTCGTTTTAGAAAACATCCACAGAACTCTCAACTACATCTATAGCTTTTCTCTCACCCAGTAGGCACATTATCTTGTCACAGAAGGCGATCAGGTTACTAAAGCAGGACATGCCTGTCATGAACCCATGCTGACTAGGCCCTATCCACTCACTGTCATGCATATGCAGTGTGGTTGCAATCAAGATTATCTGCTCTATAACCTTCACCAGTACTGAGGTCAGGCTGACATGTTTATAGTTCTCTGGATCCTCCTTCCAGTCCTTCTTGTAGCTAAGAGTCACACTGGCAAATTTACAGTCATCTGGGACCTCTCTGGTTCACCAGGACTGATGATAAATGAAGAAAAGTGGCTTAGCAATCATTTCTTCCAGCTCCTTCAGTATCTTTGGGCAGATCCCATCTGGTCTAATGGACTTGTGACAATATAGGTAAAGTAGCAGATCACTGTTTCTTGCTGAATTGTGAGCAGTTTATTCTGGTCCCCTTGTCTTTTTGCTCCAAGGCCTGACTATCTTAAGGAGAAATGATCTGACTGTTAAAGGCAAGTAAACACAGCATTGAAAACCTCAGCCTTTTTCTCATTCTCAGTGTTAATTTTCCCTAATGCATCCAATGAAGGGCAGAGATTCCCCTTGCTGTTAATATATCTGTAAAAACATTTTTTACTATCTTTAACAATGGTGGCCAGACTAAGTTCTTACTGGGCTTCTACCTTTCTAATTTTCCCTCTGCAAATCTTAGCAATATCTTTGTACTCTTCCCATTACCCGTCTCTTCTTCCAAAGGTGGTAAATTTTCTTTTTTTTCCAGTATCTCAGTAAAACTAACAGTTCAGCAAGTTCTTCTTCCTCAATTTCTCATCACATGCCACATGGAGACAGCCTGTAGCTATGCCTTTAAGATTTTGTTCTTGATGAATGTCCAGCGTTCATGGACTTTTTTGCCCTTTAGAACTGACTACCAAAGAATTCTCCCAAACAATGACTGAAACAGCTCAAAATCTGCCCTCAGAAATCCAGGGTAATACTTTTGTTGATCCCAATCCTGATTTCACCAGGAGTCAAAACTCTGTCATTTACCAGTCAGTATGCACAAGACTATGCTCAATCATACCAATCTGTTCATTAACAGCAGGGCACTTTCCCTGCTAGGCTATCTTACCAGCTTTGTCAGGAATTTATCTTCAACACACTAAAGGAACTTCCTGGACTGCTTCTTATCTGTTGTACTTTATTTCCAGCAAATATCAGGTGAGTTGAAGAAGAACATGACTTCTGCCAGCTGCTCATAAAATGCTTAATCTATCTCTTCATCCTAGCTGTCCTATGACAGATCCCCACCAAGCCTTGTTGGAAGCCTTGTTGGCCTTAGTCCTGATCATTTTCCCTAAGGATCCAATCTTATCATTCCGAGCACTTTGCTCTTCAACATCAAAGCACTGCCTAACACATAGAGCCATTCGACTGCTCCTCCTTCCTTGCCTATCCCTCCTGAAATGTTTATAGCCTCCATTTCAGCTCTTCAGTCATGAGGATGATCCCACCATGTTTCTGTGAGGTGACTAAGTCCTAGCTTGCCTGCCATAGTAACCTAGATGATAAACTGTCCTCCTACAAAGGAAAAGCCTGTGCTGATTGGCCTGAAAAGGAATGTAAAAGTCAAAGGGCTGATCTGTGTTTTGAAGGGGTGCATTTGCCCCGGAAGCAGAAGTGCTAGGGGATGTGTCAAAATATCACAGAGGAAAATAATGTCTCTTCAAATGTTTGCAGAGAGGAACAAATAATAATCATTTAGTTCAAATCAGAAACTCCCACTCCCTGACTATCTATCTTTATTCAATGCATCACGCTGGATATAGTTTCAAGAAATGTCTTTTGCCTTCCAGCTGGCCTGGAAAGTACTGGAATCTACCTTTAGCTTCTGTGAAATCCTTTCCCCAAGCAATAAGTCATAATACAGTCTTACCCCAGCATACAAAACCATTGACTTGATGATTGGAAGGGTCCTCTGAAGGTCATTTTCCCCAGCTGGCTACTTAGAGCTTGTAGATAGGTCAGCTGAGGTCTAGCAGAGTCTCAAGGGTGGAGTTTTCACCACCTCTCTGCCTTGAAGCTCAGTCTGAGTTTACATCTCACTTTCCTTACGTGTGTGTCTGAATGGAGATATGATAGTGTATTCTGGACAATTCTCACACAGTTGTTTTGGGTGGGGACATTCTACTTTTATATAGCATAATTAAATAATTGCTGAGCTGAAAAGAGGGAATAAATCTCAACAGTGCTGTCGGGGCTCTCAATGAATATTTAATTATTTGTACATAGGAAGAGAGCAGCTACACCAGGGCCTGAGATCCTTCTCTTTGAATACATTTGTGGTTTCCTAAGACTGAGGGATTCAAATTTTTTGGGCAGAAGACAGAGATTGAACCCTTCCAAGATAAATGTTCTAATCACTGAACTATTAAATAAAGTAGAGCTACTGCTGCTCCCTCTCATTCTTGGAAAATCTATTATTTTACTGCTCTTGCCTTTCGTGTGAGCTGGTCAGAAATGAAATGTTTCCCTGTGGGTGAAATGAAATGTGAATATGATGCGGTTTGGGAGGAGTTAGGGAGAAAAAATAGCTTTCACTTTTACAAGATAGAAAACACGGAAGAAAATGTACATGAGCCTTATTTGAACTTTTGTATATACTCTTTTGTATTATATACTCAATTGTATATACTCTTCTTTTTTTTTCTTTTTTTCTTTTTTTTTTTTTTTCTGCTTGGCTTCCCATCTGAAAAATCAATTATTTGCACAGCCATAATCAGGGCTACTTCCATATCCCTATCCTCATAAAAAGAGACAGTTGGATAATGAATATTTAAAATCTGCCTTTTGCATGTCATCTGTAAGTTCATCTCAGTATTTGAAGAGACAGTGAGAGCAATTTGCACATTTGTCTAGAGTAGTGGTTGTGAGGAAGAGTTTTGGCAGTGTTTCACATGGCAGTTTCATAATTCTCCTTCCTTTCATTTCCTCTCTTGCAAGCCAACAAAATAGGTTGGCACAAGGCGAATGTCTGGCAAAGAACTTTAACAGGAGGCAGTTTTTAATTAACAGAGGCCAGAGAAGGTGATAACCCCAGGGATAGTGAGGAGAAATTAACATGGAAAAGCAGTTCCACGCTTCTTTGGGTCCCAAAAGGCCATTTGTATTAGTGGTGTCTGTTCTGATTGAACCTTTGCTGTGTCTTTTTATTGATTCCCTTGTCAGAGTCTAACAAAAACACTGCTGGCTGTCAGTTGTTTGCTTGTGGTGGCAGCTTATGGCTAGAAACAGTTTCCTTGTAAAACCTTCAGCATAGTGAGGTCTGTCATTGTGGTTGCCATTTCCCAGAAATGATTAATTTTGTTGGACTTAGAATAAAACTCAGCAGAATTAAAATAAAAGCCTCCTAAAATAAAAGAAGTGCAGTCTACAGCTTCTCTACAAGTATTCATTCTATCATATTAACTGTTTGCCTGGCTTAGAGTAAAATGTTTTAATTATTAACCTATTTTAAAGTGGGATTTTGGAGCAGATAATCACTTTGGTTGTTTCAGAAAGGACTTAACCATTTAGCATATCAAGTACTCATGGAAAGAATTTTTTAAAAAATAATGTCCCGTGGATAAATATTTCAAGTTTCTCATCCTGAAATGAAAATGAATAATAAATAAAGCTTGTAAGAGCTTGAGGAAAAACCTGCCTGACATGCAGAATTTTTTTTTTTTTTAAGTAATAAATAAATAAAAAGGTGACACTTTTATGTACTTCAGTGCCTCGTTCAAATTCTACTAATGCCAAAAGACAGAGAATCAATCTTTACATGAGCTCAGGAAAATTCATGCTTATTTTAAAATATTTCTACTACTCAATAGATTCCAAATAATAAAGGGCATAATTCAATAATATCTGCAAAATTTTAGGGAGAAATGCCCAACAATTCTCTTTTTGTTTCTTAGAACAATGGAGTACAATTGCCATTATTTCAAACTTGCCTATTCCTATTTTTCTTTTCATAGCCAGAGCCTAAATGATGATGTTAATTTAGTTAACTGATTTATTTAAGGATTAATTACCTCATTCCACTTGAAGAAGTCCTGCCAACCTTAGAACAGGTGAGTATACAAAATCTGTCCTTCTAAAAACATGTACTACTCACATTGACTAGAATGGCAGTGACACCTTTTTCCGAGGACAAAGTTGTCCTATGTGCTGCATCCTATTTTCCTTTCAAATTCCTTCAAAAAATAACGTAATGCATGCTTTACAGGACTGGAGATTTTTTGCTATTTATTTGTACTAACTGTATCTAATATTTTCACAGCGCATTTCACCAAGATTGTAAATTATTGTCCAAAAATTGCTCAAACACAGAGCTGCTGCAAAGATAAGCAACAGGGGGAATAATGTCAGTGAGCCTACTGGGGAAAAAATGGATGTTCACAGAAGAATACATATGTGTATGTATACATACATTCATTCATATATATGCAAGATATTTGAATGTTTCCTGTAATTAGGCAGAAATTACATATATACATATATATATATTTGCAGCTGATGAGAAAATTAATGAATGCATTCAGAGGTCGATCCATATGTATTTTATCCTTTACCGTACTTTATAAAACAGCATGCAGCTTACATATCATTTAATCCTTAAATTCCCTTGTAGGCTGCAGACATTTACTGGATGATGAGGAAGATCTGTGATCTATTTGCTTTAACTCCTTGCTATGCATGATTTGTGTTTGGATTGTCACAACATGTTACCTGGAAATTTCATGTGCTTGAATTGTTTGATTGAAAAATCTTAAGTGAGAAAAACACTATCAATAGCCAGTGATAAATCATGGATAATTCATTTCTTAAATTGCTGTTGGGTATATAATCATGAATAGTGTGATAGTACATCTATTTCGCAGCGTCACAAACAGTGAGAGCTTTATACATTCATGCACTTGCTATTAACCAGCTTTGCAGATGGAAAAACTTTCAGAGAAGTTTTTATGTTTTGCAAACTGCCCCTTTATATCAAAATTACATTGAAAAGCAGCCCCAGATTTGGAGAATTAAAATTATTCTATTAGTGGAAAAAGTAACTGGACCATTGTGAGATATCTTTAGTCACTTCTCAGGACAGGTAGCTGCAGGTAGCTATTGTTAAATTCTCATGATTTGTAATTCAGCCTCATTAGAATTACATAAGAGCTCTCAGTAAATCCTACTTAAGTAGTGTCATTCACCTTTGACTTAATCTAACTGATCATTAGTATTAGTATTTCTTTTTATTTTTTTTAAATTTGGTCTGTAAAGCATTGTTAGGAAATAGACTAGAACCTGTTATTTATCTCATGCAGGTGATTAAGTGTGCTTTCAAAAGCACTGTAATTTGCTTGTTCTTCTTAAAGGAATTCTCATTCTCACAAGAAGAGGTCATCCAAGGTAAATGTTGTCAGTGACACTCGGCTTGCTGTGATTGAAATAGCTAGGTTACAAAACCATGTAACGAGGTCTAATTGTTTTTTTGTGTGTGTGTGTGTTTGTTGGTTTTTTATTTTTCAAAAAGAACCAGCAATTAACATTAAACAACAGATGCAATGGTAACAAATTGGTCTAAGGCAACTAAAGAGACTGCAGATATCAGCATCCATTGTGCATTTAAATTCGTAAGACGTCATAGCTACTGTTTGTCATTTGGCAACACATTCTCAAAGATAACACAGTCTCAGCATAGAGAACAGAGCACTGTTTATGTGTTGTAGAAAACAGCATGACAATCTGTGTTGTTTTTATAAGAGTCTTTTCTAGTTTCCAAATAAAAACCTTACATTTCTAGCTGAAAAAACTCGGCACATCTGGGCTTGCAGTGTTGTTTGTTAATATCTCTGTATGTCACCATTTAAATGAAGACAATGAACACTAAGAAAACATTATCCTCTTCTTCCCCCAGTCCTAAAAACAAATTTCAGAGAAAATACTTACAAAGGATATTTTAATTGTCTTGACCTCTAACGCGATTAAATAATTATGAAGCCTCTTATGTTTAACAACTGCTCAAAGTAATTTATATTCTTTCCTCAGAGTGTAGCATTTTCCAGCTAGTAGCAGTGTGATTGATTTTTCTATATCAGAGATGATGCTATGGTCCACTGTTTCCATAGCAAAACTGTAGCATCTGCCTTCAAACTCCAGCTCTAGTCCTGCTTTATCCAGTGCTACTTTATGTGACCACATTCTTCCATCACAAGTATGAGTAGATTAACATTGATTTTTTCCTCTTGTTCAAGACTGAAGATCCCTTACAACATGAATAAATTTCACAGCAGAAACAAGATAATATGCTTGTGCCTCCTTTGGTCTTTGTGCCCAGGATTATTACTTTGCCCCCAAAAGCAGTTTCTGATATTTTTAACCCATTACAAGTCTGAAGGCTTTGAACACTTGTTTGGGTTATGTTGGCAAGAGCAGTTCAGCTTTTCTAGTAAGTCTGTCTGTGGTTCCAGCAATAGCTCTTGACTCTATTCAGAAGCTGGAGAGAACATTTAACTATACTTTGTGCACATCAAGGCTTGGAAATAAAATAGTAAAGAACGGCAAGAAAGCAGGATTGCCAAGGAATGGGGGATCTACAGCTTGCTCCAAAAAAGTGAAATAAGACAGGGAGCAGAGAGGATAACGAGATAATATTGAGTAATAAGGACAGTGCTGGAAGTGTAAGTTAAGCATATGAGCTAATAGCAGACACATCTTATGCATTTTGATGTATGCCATGTATGCTGTTACTCTCAAAGCCTGTTACTGCAGTGCAATTTCTCCAACTTTCTTATGTTTTCCTCATAATAACTTATTTTTCTCTGGGTTCTGTGTGCTCAGCTGTGGCACCAGGAGGTCATTTCAGTTCTTCTGGGCAATGCTTCACAAATACAGGTTTATTTTGTTGTGATTTCTGTTTGTTTACTTGGGGTATTTTTACAACTGGAAAACAGTTTCTCTGTGTTGCAGCGCTTGAAATAGTAACATATTGGAGCAAATGCCTGTGTGGAAGGGAGCCTGGCAGCTGTGGTGGAAGACCTGGCCAGAGGGGATGCGATCCTGGAGCTGTACAAAGTGGTGATGACAGGAGATGCCTGGCCCCTCCACGACAAAAAAGCACCTGGCTGCCCATCTCTAGAGCCTTCAGAGGCTGCTCCCCAGCAAAGACTCTCCCTCCAGTAATAATCTTACTGAGGAGCACAGGCAGTTTTCAGGCTGCTGTGATGACCAGCTGTATATATGAGTCCCCAGAAGAACTGGAGAAGCAGAGCCAAGGTTTTCCTGCAGCCCTGTGAGCTCCCCCAGTGCCAGAGGCTATGCTGTGATGGGGGAACAGCAACCTTCCCTCCCTGGCAGATGCAGGTCAGTTACTTCGTTCACAGTTCAAGCATCTCAGTGCAATCCAGATTGCACCTCAGGGGGTCTTCATAATAAAATTTTTCTTCAGAATTTTATTCTTCAGAATAAAATTTTTCTAAGACAGTAGCCCAATTACTGAAAGGTTTTCTTTTTTTTCTTTAGTACGTAAAAGCTGATCTACTGACTGCGATTACATGTGATGAACACTAATAAGAGAAACAAGACATGACTAGATCATAGCTTTGCTCAGACTTCACATTATGCTGATAGTTCAGCACTTTTGCATCTGTTTATGCTCAAATTATTCTGGTGCATTCACTATTTACAGCATAGAGAGCACTCACTAAGGGAGGATTTGGTGAAACATTTCCTAATAAATTGAAGTTCTGATTAGAAAGTAATGTGGAAAATGACTGAGAACAACTTCCGCAACTTCTCTGGGTGGGTGCCTTACATAGCGGAGCATTGACTAGAGCTGTTAAGTTTCAGATATAAATGTCTGTAATAAAATATGAAGTTATTAATCTTCATAAACTGAAAGTGTCGGAAGAAAATCTATGTGACAGTATGAGATGAGGATAGATGCATTAACGGCTTTTCTCAAAAACATATATGAGCCTTAATATTCCTAGAATAAAAAAAAGGTAAGGTTGTATGTCTTACTGTTGCAGAAGTACTTTTATAATAATTATAAAAAAAGTTCTTACTAAAACCCATCTGCCCAGGTGTATCTGCAGTTTTGCAAAAGACTGTCCTGAAGTTTCAGTTCATAGTAACAAACTGCTTCTATGTGCTCAGAAGTGATTCCTTTTTGGATTAAACTGAAATGGTGTACATACAGAAAGGGCATTGCATACAACCCCACAACAAATGGGCACTCAGTCTCTGAAAAATAGTCCTGGGGTGGGCAGTGGGGACAAAATTGAAACAAACTGCCCACACCTCCATGGGCAGTCCATTCCAGCACCTAACCACTCTCTCAAACAAGTATTTCCTAACATTCAACTTGAATATGGCAGCAAAAGAACAGATCATATGGAATAACTTACAGTGATGATGCTTTGATATGAAGAGAAAAATCAGAAAATACATATGCTTTTTATGAAGAGTATTAAAATTACAGGTAGCAGCAAAAAAACTTTGCAACTTTATCAGCACTGCCTATGTACAAAGATAATCACATTTCTGTTGCCCCACAAGCCCATATAATTTTTTTTGTCATATCAGTGGCTTCTGTGTCCATATGTATGCATGCTTTGCTTATAATTTTCATTAGAGGATAATTTAAATTTTTCTTTTATGTAAGGAAAATGAACATCAATTGTTGACCAAGGTGCTTTCTGTAGCTGTTAAAATTAAAATTAAGCTGTACATCATGTGAAATGGAAACCTATAAATTTTTATAAGTAGGAAGAAGATGTGTATTTTTAACCCTTGCACCCTGAGAAGGACTTTTCAGAGAAAATCAAGTAATTTAAATGGCTTGATTGAAAGAAGAGAAGTAAATGTGAACATATCTCTAGTCTTTGTCAGATTCTAGATTATGCCCCACAGGGCATGAAACATAAGAGCAAGAAACAGAATAAGTTTAATTATTTAAAAAATAATCAGGCTTTGTATGTTGCAGAATTCATGGTGCAGCCTTGGAATGTGTTCAGTTCTCATGGTGCTCTTAAAGGAGACAGGCTGTTTATTTTGATCCCCTGAGGAAGCAGAAGGCCTATGTCATGGGATTAACCAGATCAGTTTATGCCTGTGACAGGGGGGGCAGTAGGCCCCTGCCCTCCCCACCCCCCGCCTGGCCCCACAAAATGGGAAGGAAGGGGGAAAAGGAAAAAAAAAAGCGGCAACAATCTATGGAGGTAAACTTATTTTACTAACTATGATATCGGAATGCAAAATAATACAATATAATACAATCTAATTGAAATTGAGTCTAATAAATCAAATAAGATATGAGAGAGAGTTCCCGAGACCGAGTCAAACCTGAAAAGCTTGGAACGGCTAGGAAAGCACCCTCCAGCACCCACTGTCAGGCAGTAAGAGACCACCCCCCCCGCCCCCGGAAGGGTCAGATCCCATGACTTCCGTAATGTATAGGGATAGGTATGTAGAATTAGAGCATTAACACTTTAATTCCAGTACATGATGTTTTGATGTGGAATATTGAAAATCAAAAAAACCAAAACCATGACAGCCTAGTATATAAAACATCACCAATAAATTAGAAAAATGGTGGCTGTTAACTTTAGGAAAGGACATCTGTTTTCAATACAGACAACAGAAACCTTGGAATATACTGGAGTATTTGTAATAACAAATATTTGTAATAGCAAATATCAAAACTGCAGACAAGAGGAGTCTGTTCAGTCGCATTTTGTCTTGTCTAACAATGAGGTTTCCACTGTAAAAAAAACAATACATACACTTTTCACTGAGTAAAATCTGACTGTTCCCATTGAAGTCAACTAATGCTGACTTCAGTGGGAAACTAATGTTCTTCTAGGATGTACCAGTTAGATCATAGAGAAATGAGGCTATCCGATATGGAAGAAAACGATCCTTCCCACTTCAAAAAATGCACAGCACTGTAGTGAACATTATTTTGTAATACATTGTGCAATAATTACTTTGATGGTCCAAAACTTTCAGCTTTGTGTTTATTTTTGCCTTATTGGAGACAGGTCTGATGTGAGAATTGTGGGTACTAATTATACAAAGTGTAGGATCCACCAAATTACTGCACAAGGAGACTTGTCCATGTACAATACTGCAATGTTTTCTGTTTACCTCCTATCTGAAATGATAGCCCAACTAAGAGCACTGTTGTATCACTATTAATCGTTTCTTTTTGCCCACTGGAAAAATTACCATGCTGTCTAATCTCGTTGAGAGCAAAAACAGATGCCTCAAGATTACCTCGTAATTTCTGCTGAAGCAGAACATTTAAAATATTACCTGTCGATAAAGTCAATCATATATTAACAAAGTTAATATATCCAGAGATATGAACTTCCATACATTCATTAAGAACTCTTGGCATAATTTAAGACATACTCAACATATGAAGCAGAAGCACCAGGGATTAAACTAGTATTTTTCTATCCTACGGGAATGGCTTGCTACTACAATAAACAAGTTAACTGCAGGGGTTAGTAAATCAGTTTATATGCTCATATATAATGTCACGCAGAAGATGGGGGGAAAGGCACTAATGAGGAATATAGACTGAATGTGAAATTAAGTGAATGTATAATGACTTAAATGCTGTGAAATTGTATGACAGTTTCCAGACTCATCAGAAACGCTATTCACCATCGAGCAGAGGTCATCACTATTAAGCCTAACAGGGTCCTTTGGGACATGGTTAATTTAAGAAAATTTTCTGACTAGGCAAGCTCTGCTAGCCTGGTGTGTTACATTCTGCATATTCTGCATCTTGTAACACTCAGCATATCTTCTAACAATAAAAATGCTGCAATACAAGAAGTGTAAAATAAATCCCAAAACAATTCTATGAACTGCAACTACTCAAATCAGGGCAATGTTTCTAGCGTGTTGTCTGACTGAAGAGATCAGTCCCTGCTAACTCTGAAGGGGTACCTCTTACTTGTAGAGCACAAAGAATTAAGAATTTGCATTTAGATTTTATTAGAGCCGTCTGCTTCCAGTTTCAGAAGGATGTCCTCACTAAAAAACAACCTGAATAGAGATGAAGCGGTGTTAGTTTTTTTACGCTTTGGATTTCAATGATGTTTTTATAGAACTGAAAGAATTATGTTGGGCTTTTTTTTCTTTTTTTTTCCTTCCCTACTATGATCATTATGGCAAACTTCTTGGCTCAAGTTAAATAAAACATTGAGTTGTTATCTTTGGCAGATGAATTTCTTGATTTTGAACTTTGGCCCTGTGCTCAAAGTTCAGAGGTCATACATGAAGTCATTATGCTTCCTGATGAACTCAACAAAATAAGTGAATCTGATGAAGTTCTCATGAAGTGTTAAATTTTTAATGTTTCTATAATATACAATACATTTTAATTTATGAGGCAGAATTGAAGAAAAGTCTAGAGGAAGTAGTATATAAGATAAGGGAATTATATCAGCTTTACTGTGTTTTCAAGACTTAAAAATATTTAATAGCTATGTAGGCTGCTCTGAAAGTAGTGCCTACTATTTATTTTTGAAAAACCACAAGAGACAGAAAGAGCACAATACTATTTGGTATAGAAAATTCTCAGCTACAAAACACTCTTTTTGACACAGTCACTGTAATCAGCTGTGCATTTTCACCAGTGATGAGCAAGAACCTTCATGTTGCACTTGTAAAAGTCTGAGCCACTTTTTCACTGCTGCTTTGATGATGTTGTTGCTAGGAAGATGTTTTGCATGTAGTTCATCTTTCACCCAGATGGTAGGGCAGAAGGCATCAAATCTAGTCTATATGGTGGGTGTGCTAGGACAGCTCCGACAAGATTGTCAGTGTGCTCCATGTATATTCTTGCACTGCAAGAGAAATATTGTTTTCTTCTCTAGCCTGGCTCTGGAATTCTGAGCCTTCAGCTTAGTCAGCATCATGATACAGTGGGCAGAGAGGATGATTTCTCCATATTCCAAGAAATTCAGAAGAATCACTTGTTTTCTATCCCAAGAGACAGTGCACATAACTTTACCTACTGAGGGCTGCATTTTGAGCTTTTTCTTCTGTGGGAAATTCACAGGTTACTGTCTTTTTGACTCTGGTTCATACTGGTGGCAATATATCTCATCAATGGTAATGATGTGGATGTAGAAACTGTCTCCTGCAACCCTGTATTGTTCAGTAGTCCTGACAAATTTGCATACGGTGTTCCTTCTGATCCTGCGTGAGCATTCGTGGGACTTACCTGGTGAAACTTCACAATATTCCTACTCTGTCATCATTGTTTACAATGCATTGAATCCAATATTCAGCTTTATTCATGGTTTGCTGACCAGAATCTACCAATTTTCACAGATTAGATGAGGAAGATGCTTTTCATTTTGTGGTGTCCCAGCTATACAAGGCCATCCAGAACATGGTTTGTCCTTCACGTCATTGTGGCCACTGCTGAAACACACTGCTACTGCCTCACCGTGCTGACATCCACTATTCGGTCTCCGTAAACATTTAGCAAACATAATAAAATAGGAAGCATTACTTTCGTAGCAGATCTCATGCAATAAATAGTTTGGAAGTGTTATCGACCAATAAATTCTAATAACTTAATAAACATTCAGCAATAAATTAGGGCACATGGCAAAATCCCAGGATTTGTTTGTGCATGGAGTGTCATAACAGTAATGCAGTGCTTTTTGTTTACCTGGCTAGCAAATAAGAGATCTGTTTTTACGCATAACACTAGGTGATTAGTCATTAATTTTAATGAACTGTTTATAAGAACTCACAGCAGTTTGTAGGACAGCTGATGTACCCTTATTTCCCCATTTGTTGCAGACTGTTAGATAACTGCTATTGAATGTAGAGAGAACACCTCTTATTATCTCTCTTGTAGCATGTTGACCTCTCAGGATCTTGGCAAAGTGACTGCAATGTCAGTCTTAATGGGTGATGGGAAGTTATTTATCTCTCTGTACTGTTGCACAAGGCCACAAATAGGGAAAATGTGAATTTATTTCACATAATAGGGGAGGAGAAGAGGGATATACATAGCCAGTAAATCTTACATCATTTCAGATGCTATGTACTCTGCATTTGTGCGTGGATGGATTTTCCCATGGCATGATGCACAGAGAAAATCCTATCCATAGGGAGAGACTTTCCTCTCACAAGAAAACAATTGTGTTGTAAAAGGATGTTCTCATTAGAACTTTTGGTGCTCTTTCAGATGAAGGCAAGATCACACAGCTGTTACAGAATGCTATCTGAGCCAGGGGATCTATGCCTCATAATACCTGAAAGTCACGTTGCATGGGCAATACAGTCTGGTCAGATGTTACATGGATTGCTGGCTCCAAAATGTACAACACTCCCCTGCTCAGGATCCACACAGTAGCTGTCCAACAGTGAACGAGCATTGAATGCAGAGATCCATGTAGTGTAATATCTGCTCTCATCGTCAATACAGCAGCTACTAATTGTGAATTATTTATTTTTGCTATTCATTTTTGTTTTCACAGAATCACAGGGAATTGCAGGGGTTGGAAAGGGACCTCTGGTCATGATCCCAACCCCCGCCACATGCAGGCCACCACTCCCCATTTAGACAGGTGCCCGGCCCATTCCAATCTGGCCTTGAACACCTCCAGGGATGGGGCATTCACAACGTCTCTGGGCAGCCTGTTCCAGCACCTCACCACTGTCATAGGAAAGAACTTCCTACTGACATCCAACCTAAATCTTCCCTCCTTCAACATCAAACCATTTCCCCTTGTCCTGCAGTTATCTACCCTTTCAAACAGTTGAAGTTGTTTTATTACATTGGTTTTTTTTGTTTGTTTGTTTGTTTTTTTCTGGAAAATTAAACAAATGCAATAAAATAAAAACTAAAGATCCCATATGAAATGTGTTCCTGCTTTTGAAGTAATTTCATTTTGAGACTATACAAATATATATATGTGCACACTTCAGTCACTTTTTGACTTAATGAAGATCTTAATAAAAATCAGCATTCATAGCTCACACATAATCAGATAATTTAGTTAATGCACAAGCTGAGCTCTTATGTATTATGCAAAAGATTAGTTTTAACATTTGCATAATGAGCTACAAATGACCTACTGTTTTGAGCTCAGTTAAAAGTTAGTTGAAAGCTGAAGTGACATAAAAAAAAAATTACCCCGAGCTTGTCATGTTTCACTCATTGTCAAAATTTAAGACTCTGTATAGCACTGAAAGAACAGCTGAAAGACACTGAAGTTGGATTAAAGCACAAGTAGTGCAACACGAGTCAGGACAAACAGCAGCGAATAATCAGTGTGATTGAGCTACAAGGATCCTCAGTTCCTCAGCATCAGATCCAAAATTCCCTTTAAATGAAAAGGAAAATTTATGTTTCCTTACAAAATATTAGTCCATACCAGAAACTGCACATCTGAAGCGTGAGACTACACAAGCACAGAACTAACTATTCTGTGTGTTACACCTTAGATCAGTGCAATTCCTGAGGGGAAGAGAAACAGCCTTCCTTCCCTGCAAATGTGGACATAATTATGTGGTAACTTCACTATATGACAAGTAGCAAATATCAGAATTTCCATCATGAATTCGAGCATACATGAAAGTGGCACAAGGGAGTGGACTGGAAACCCATGGTCTCCAGTCTTTCCTCGGTTTGATTCATTACATGGTCAGAGAACTTACTGTTTCCTCAGGTTTCATGTAGGAATAACTCTCATGAAAAGAGTCTTACAAAATTTTGGCTTACTATGGCAAACAGCTTAAAAGAACTATAGGTTCTTTTAAGGACTACAAGTCAGCATTCCTCATCATTCTCTATATGGCTGCTGTTAGACTATACTGAAGGCATATCAGTTTCTGTTCAGACCTGACAGCCAAGCAGTCTTTTTAATTAGTGCTGTTAAAATGCATTCTTATCTTTCTCTCAAGTAAATGTTTAAACCTACATGTTAGAATTAGAAACTCCAGAGTAATGGAGGCATGTGAACAAGTGAATTAAAATAAATATATACTACAACTGATTGTATAATGGTCTTTTTTTCTGCAAGAAGTTGGAAAAAACATTTTGCACACTACATTGGACAAGTATATTTACATCTTTATTCACTGTTAATCTTGTTAAGATTGTTAATCTTCTTTTGAGAAAGATACCTAATAAATTTAGACAGAAATCAATTGATGCGCAGAATATTATCACTTTTTTTTTTTCTCTTGTTCTCTTGTGCAAAAATGGAATCTATAGATGCTAACATTTGGCTTTTCTGAATCTTGAAGCTTGTTATGTGGGGCTTGCTATGCCTCATGGTTCCAGTGAAGCCCTGGGATCCATCAAAAATGTTAGCAAATGAAATTATTAGGATTTCAGTTTAGAAAAAAGAAGCTTGAAAACATGAGTACACTTGATAGACTGAAATAGAAGTAATGCATTTTTGGGTCTAGGCACAGGGAGGATAGACCTGTTGGTGAGCACACATCATAAACAGATGCCTTCAGGTGACCCTGATGCAATGGTTTCTGCCACACGGAATGTCAGATCCAGTCCTCTGCCTTCACAGGCACTCGCTCCTTACCATCACCTCCTGTCCCAACTCAGCCCTATTCTAAAAGCATCCAGATGTTTTTGCATTGCATCCTGGGCATAATTAATGTTTTAATCTACCCCGGTGTATATCAAGTACCACTGTTCCTTCTCATTTTGAATTCTGTTCTGATTCCCTACAGTGTGCTACTCAAATATTTGTCTTCTGAATGAAAATCTTTGCCGCTGAAGAACAAACTGAAGAGCAATAATATCTGCCTTTTAATAAAATACACAGGCAAAGACAGATTAAACGTGATCTCAAAGTAATGCCTCCTATTTTATCATGCTTGCCCATGATGTCGCAGGTGGATGTTACTGGTGTGGCAGTAGGGGTTGACCATTCCCACCAGTATTTCACTACATTTTGTTGTCATGTGACAGATGGCAGCAGAGGGGCAATTTGACTAAATGGCATCTGACAGGGAGGTATTTATGAAACAAAAGTATGTAACTGAATTCCTCCATGTAGAAAAACTTGCACCACTAGCCTTCATCAACTCTTGTGGAATAGTTATGGAGAACACTGAAATCATGGTGGAGTGCTTCAGCAGTGGCGACAGTGGCGATGGGTCACCTCTTCTGGCACAATTTTTTACAAGCACAGTATGCAGACTCTTGTTCATCTCTTGTGAAAATGCACAACTAAGTTATGTTGACTATGTTAAAAAACAGTGTTTTATAGCTGATGATTTTGTTCAATCATATAGTGCTATTGTGCCCTTTGTGTCTGTTGTAGTTTCCATGGACATAAATAGGAGGCATTATTTTTGGAGCAATTTATGTAGCTTCATCTCTGAGCTGCCTGTATCTACTCCCAAGATTTCAATCAAGATTCAATCTTCTTGAATGCTATTCAGTTAAAGCCTCTTTTGGGAGAACAAAGCAAGAAATACAAAATATTCAATTAGGAAGGCCTTGTGTTTGTGTGTGCATTGGTAAAAAAGAAGCAAGGCACCTAATTATGGTACATTTTCAGTTTCTTGGTAGAAGGAGCACAGTGGGTTGAAGTCATTTTTATCAAACAAATGAAGTCTCATTTCCTCACTAGAAAGCAGTGTTTGCAGTTCTGTTTATGACAGCCAAGTTCTGTCTTAATTAATAATATTTCTACCTCACCTAAAATAGCTAAAAGATTCTCTTAGGATTTATTCTGGTATACAATTTAGTTTAATCTCATTATTAATGATAATATGTCTTTTCTTGCCTGGATTATCATCTGTGTATAATTGATTCTATTATTTGAACAAATAATTATTACACATTACAATTCCATTTACAGCATGACAATAACAAATCATAGTTATGGTTTATTCAAAGTAAATTCATTCTAAAACACTAATAAAATTAATTGCAATATGTTTGATTGGAAACAAGAGCTGGTTAAAATAGGAGCTCCTTATCATGGTCTATGAAAGTGTATTACTTACTGGAATTAAGCTACCACTCTCAAATATCCTGGTGCTTGTTAGGAAGGAAAGAGTAATTGCAGTTTCGTTGCTAAGAGACATTATTTCTCATTTTTGACAATCATGATTTCCTGTAATTGCTGCTTCTCCTGTTTTTTGTTATACAAGCTAATTTTTTTTTTTTTTTTTTTTTTTATAATATATAAAGCTATGAAAGCATGCTTTGGATTCCAATTTTTCTTTGCAATATTTCTGGGGCTATTTAAAGAGATTTTAGTCAGGAGGGCCTTCTCTTAGGAGTTTGGTGGTGTAGGATTTAGTGTTTTAGATGTACATTTTTGAAATGTTAAGGAGACATGAATGTAAGTTATACTTGCAGGCCAACGATAGCATTTCTAGTGTTGTTTTTTTTTTCATACACTGCGGGATAAAAAATTTGTAGCAATTCACTGATATCAAAATCTTTTAGTAGCATCAGATACATTTTTCAAATATTAATTCTGTCTTCTGATAAACAGAAGATCTATTCATTTGTAAAGGGGCTTTAGTATTGAAGTATTGAGCCCCACAAAAGTGTCTCTATTTCAACATAACCATTAATAAAAGTCTGTGAAATGCATAGCTACTTCTAGATGGCCACTCTTTGGCAGTAACTGTCCCAAGTTCTGTTTCCCCAAGCAATTCAGTTTGATCAGACAAATGTAGGAGGTAAGCAATGCAACAATTCACGTGACAAAAACAGTTTACAATTTAGCGTGAAAATTTTCAGAACGAGTATGAATTATTATGACAGATGCCAGTAGTGGTTCAAGGGGGAAAGCAGGATGAACCATTTGGTTTAGACTACAGGCTCTTTGAGGAGTTGCACAACTGTAAAGAACCCTGGAAAAATGAAGTTAGAGCCTGTCTGATGCTACAGACCACAAGTGCTATATACATTGTCCTGAGTTGTAAGCAGAGCATGTATCGTAAGAGAATATATTCCATTGAAAACAGAAATGGGATTTCTTTATACCTGTGCACATACGTGATTGTTATTTTCACTTGAAAACTGAGGATGACAAAGATAAGTCAGTTTTAAGTCCTCTAAAGACTGAGATTACATGCTGAAAAGTTCGATATTGAACACTTTCATGTTATTTCTTCCTTTGAGATTTTTTTCAAATTTAATTGAATTATCTGAAAATCTGGTTCTTTTCATTCACTTAGGAAGCATTACTTCTACTTCTTGAAACAGCTGGGAGGTGAGGAATGTTGTAGAAAAGGGCAGCCAATCCTTTAGTATTACACAGAAAGAAAATTAACCTTTGCAATGTACTGCAACAAAGATATCCTTTGGATGGTTTCATGTACACTAAGTATGTGTTGATGTTGATATAATCTGTTTTCCTAATGAGTATTTTGCTTTTGTGTGTCATTTGTCTTAATACTCTTTTTTTTTTTTTTTTTTCCACCTTGTATTAAATTCCTATTGATTGACTTGCAGTTTAGGTACTGTGACTAATTACTGGTTTCTACTTTCTAACTTGATTACTTAATTAACAGCTTCTAGAGTTCCAGTTTGAGAGAATGATGACAGTTTTGTAAGTGCAGTGCATCTACCACTGTTAGCAAGTACTGCATGAAAAGACTGAATGTCAATCAAGCTCCCAGTGAAACATTTTAGGAGGCTATGGATAAAATCATAGAAACCCATAGCTGGGAAGCACAGAAATCAGACTTAATCACAGAATCACAGAATCACAGAATGGCCAGGGTTGGAAGGGACCTCAAGGATCATGAATCTCCAACCCCCTGCCACATGCAGGGCCACCAACCTCCTCATTAATCCTGCAGTCGAGGTAAAATTTTAATGGATTCACATACTTCTTACATGATCTGAATGAATTTGTTATGTGTTTAAAGAGAGCTTCTCTAATGAGATCACCCAGACTAGCTCTCCCTTCAGAACCTTGCAAGCTATCAGATCAATTCTCTATGCACCATATGACTTTCCAGCAAGGTATAAATTCAGCAGTCTGTTATCTGGATTGAATTATAGAGTATGTAGCTGTCTACTCTTTGGGGACTTTAGTCCTCCAAGAAGAGAAAGTTTATACATAAAATCTAATCATAAAGGAACAATGAGAAAGGATTGTCTGTGTACAGAAAGCAGATTAGGCTGGGGTTGGTGACTTTATGACAGCTTTTCCAATGTGTTTTACTTAAAAGAAAAATGCCAGATGTTTAGTGCTTTGGAAAATACTACCATGTAAAGCCTGTTCTGTATGATGAAAGGCAAGACTGACAGAAAAGACATTCAAATTTCTTTAAATGTTCACTCTTTTTATAAAAGTTCCTGCATTATATTATCCTCATAAGCATTGCTGGAGTCTTGCAGCAGGACATTCACGCAGGGGAGATGTTTGTCACTATGATGTGTGTGGACTGCCTTCTCACCAGGGATTCTACAGTATACAGGGCAATGTGCTGAAGAAGCCACTTTCCAATATGAACAAAAAGGAAGGAAGTATTGAGATGGCCTCAGTAAAATTCAATAGCATAGATAATCTTCACCTAAGTAGTAAATTTCATTGTGTCAAAAACAGAAACACAGAAAAAAGAAAGGTCTCATACCTCCTTAAAACAACAAACAGACAGACAAGCAAAACTACCAAAAAAAAAAAAAAAAAAAACCCAACCCAAACTCACAACTGTTAGAATCTTAAGTTTGGGAGTGGTGTATGGCACAAATTAGAGTAGTTTCAAAATCCCAAAATATTTTCATGCATTTTGTTCTGTGCATGACATTCTGTGTTCAGAGAATAAGGTACTATGAAAAATTGGATAATGTTCTGTTACGTACATTTGCACCTCTGTGTGCTGAGTGCGATGTAGATTTGGCATGTTACCAGCCCCAGCTGGTAATGTCTTATTCCTACATTAGAATAATACAAGTATCTATGAACAGTGAAAGGCAAAACAGTTGCCAGTTCTTGTAATGTAATTGTGAGTGTCATGCTATTATTAGGTTATAGTGCCAAAAGTGAGAACTTTCTTTCATTCAGAAAAACATTTAAAACCTTATTATAATATAAAGAATCTTGAAAACAGATGCTAGAAACAGACATGAAGTTTGTAATCAGATCTCTTTCAAACCACATACAACGTAGCATCATCTTACTGTATGATTAATTTAGGATTAATGATTCGCTCAAAATATAAAATGCTTCCTTGGATTTATTTTTTATGGTGGATGTTTGTAATGCATAAAATCTGAGCCTGAAGGAATTAAAAGCTAGTCATCAAATTACATTCCTACTGCTTCTTTTTACACATTTTGATTTTAATTTGTCTCTCAGTTTCTACCACCTTTCCTTATCTGGCATAGTTCCCGACTCAGTGAGTTGCTGTTTTGTTTTGTTTCTTTTTTTGAGATCACTCAGTTGGGCTCAAGTCTTGAAAATCCTTCTGCATATGTTTAAAGCTAAAGCATATGGACACCAAGTGTGCAGATAATACTTGGTGTACGTGATGATTACAAGAGCTGTATTCCATCTACCAGTTATGCAGTAGAGTATTTTATAGAAAAGGTCTTATGCATCTGGCATAAATTAGTCATTCAAACCATGGATGTTTGGATCTCTCAATCATCCAAATTCAAAATTTGAGAGTCAGAAGCTGTAGCCTATGGCATATACTCTATTTGCAATGCTTTGTGCTTCCACAACTTCTTCATTTATGTAAATCTTTTTTGGATAGTGCTTATGTTTTGGATTTCAATGTTTTTTATGTGGCTGTAACTTTTCATTTCCACCGTATGTTTCTCCAAGGGAATATAATTGATATATTCCCCTTTGCAATGTTCTCTATTTTATATTCACTTCAGCTGCCTGCCTTTCTTCCTTCACCCCAATAAATTATTTATTCCAGAATTATTTTCTCAGAAGTTTCCCGGTTTATTATTTCTGTTTTATGGAAATCCTAAAAAGGATAATTGGTGCAGGCATTACTGTTTTCAGTTTACAAACTTACTAACTAGAATGACATTCACTTTACTGATAAATGTGAGTTAAATCCAGAATTCAGAAGAAAGAAGACATTAGATTTTCAGTTTAGAGAAAAAAATAATGCTGTATCTTGTCAATAGAGACTGTGAAGTTTTAGTAGCCAAGGCTTTAACCCTTAGTGAATAAATGCCTCAGGGTAGTAGGTCAAGGAGAAAGACCACCTTCAGCTGGCAATATTCAGGTAACTGATGTTCTTTTTTTTATTTAATCTCCCCATACACTTCCTTTCCTCTCCCTTGCATACTGCCTCTTTCTCTTTTCCCTCAGTCTTTGAGAAACTAAATGTCTCTGCTGCCAGCAAAGCTTAATGTAAGTATAATATTAGAGGAATCAAAGGTCCTTTAAGCCATGATACGAATTGGTAATTTATTACTGAAAAACAGAGGCTTTCTTGAAATTTCCTTTCATTCAGGCAGATCGCTATGAATTAACTAGGGAAGAGGGCAGCAGGTTCTCTCATTAAAATTACAGCCACTAGCAGCAGACAGGAAAGTGTTTAAAAAAGGAATGCGCAGCTGTGCTGACTAGATCACAACTGTCCATGGGCAAACAAGATGGGCTGGGCCAGCTACTGGTTTTCAGTTGCTCTGTTTGAGCCATGGTGGCAAACAATGACCAATAGGCCTAGTGTTGAATCCCTACAGGACAGATTGCTCTGACTAGACCTCCAAATGTTGTGTGAAAAACAGCTGAGTTCCTTGCAAGGCTGGAACTAGCTGAATCTCCCAGCTGAAGTGACCTTGAATTCCAGGGAAGTTCATCTCCTGACTGTAGCTTTGTGGTTTTGGCATTTCTCCTCTTGCCATCTTGTGAGTCTGTGAAATAACAGCTTTGACAGACCTCACCATGATCAGTTTTTTCAGCTCAGTTTCTTGAATGACATTTTCTGCAGAGCCAAATGTATTTTCCATAAAGGAAAGAAAATTCCGTGCAATCGCTTCATTCAGTAAGAAATTCTTT